>CAJQZJ010017087.1:0-14366 GCA_907164525.1 Lophiomys imhausi | reverse complement strand
ACACACACACAAAAGTAAAACAAACTCTGGGTCTGGAGAGATTCCAGAGTACTATGTAGAGGCATCTAGAGGTAGTGCCCAGAGGGACATGGGGACTTTGCACATCTTCCCACATGACTCACTATAGGCATTGCCATTAATCTAAAGCCTTTAGTGTGCAAGTATGTGTGCCTGTAAGGCCTATGCTCACACACGGAGGCCAGAACAGATTTCTCCTCTATTGCTCTCTGCCTTATTCCTTTGAGGCAGGGTCCCTTACTGACCCCAGAGCTAGTGTTTTCTGACTAGGCTGGCAGCCAGTGAACTCCAGCAACCTCTCAGGCCTGCTCGGTGCTAGAGTTGAAGGCCCGTGTGGGATCACATCTAGTTTGTTATGTGGAACCAAATGCAGGTATTCATGCTGCACCAGTCACCTGGCAATCCAGCACCCCATCGACATCTTGTGTTTATAATGATAAAGCGTATATAATGTTTATGGAGGTTCTGGGAACCCAAAGAAGTAATGAGAAACCAGACTTACAGCTGGCATTTGCAGTGGGGTCACTCTGGCAGTGTTGAACCGTCAACCTTGGTATTTGAAACTACTTCCACGTAGTGTCAGAGTTGAATTACTGAATTAGAGGATACCTAGCTGCAGCTTGGTTAAAAGGGGTGGGGAGACGGACTCTTGTAATCTCAGCAGTATGGAAGCTGTGACAAGAGATCTTGAGTTCTAGACCAGTCTGGGAGGTACAGAGCAAGTATAAAGCCAGCTTAGGTTACATGAGAAACACTATCTCAAAACAAACAAAAAATAAAATTATCAGACAGTATTTACCATTCTGTTCCCAGGGGCTTACCCATAGTGAGATTTGTACCCTTTCCCACAGATTTCATTTCAGCCACTGAACCCATTCCTCAGACATTCACAGATCTCTTTGAACCTCTGGCCTCTCTCTGTTCTTGTTGGGCATCCTCACTTCTGAAATATCTCTCTCCACTTTGGAGTGTGGTAGGACCCTTGGCTAATGGAGTTCTCCTTCTAACCTCTTACACAGGAGTGTTATCATCTTAGAGCTGTGTGAACAATTGACTGAAGTGGCCTACAAGACCAAAGCCAATTCAGATCAATCATACAGCTAGTTTCTACTTTTCACCACCTCACAAGTTATATTCTACCCACTGATCACCTGCCTAATTAGAACCTACACTTCATTTCTTTTCTTTTTCTTTTTTTTTTAAGATTATGTATAGTGTTCTGTCTGCAGGTATATCTGCAGGCCAGAAGAGGGCACCAGATTTCATTATGGATGGTTGTGAGCCACCATGTGGTTGCTGGGAATTGAACTCATGACCTCTGGAAGAGCAGCCAGTGCTCTTAACCGCTGAGCCATCTCTCCAGCCCATCTTTTCTTTTTCTTGAAATATTTTTATTTATTATGTATACAGTGTTCTGTCCACATGTATGCCTGCAGGCCAGAAGAGGGCACCAGATCCCATTATAGATGGTTTGAGCCACCATGTGGTCGCTGGGAATTGAACTCAGGACCTCTGGAAGAGCAGCCAGTGCTCTTAACTTCTGAGCCATCTCTCCAGCCCTACACTTCATTTCTTATTATTATGGTTTCCAATGAAGTATAGACAAAGGCAATAAATAGCAGGAAGAAACTAAGATGTAATATGCACAGCCAGAATTTTGCTCCAAGGTAACAAGTAAACTTCAAGATACAGGATATAAGCCAGGTAATGGTCACTCCTTTATCCCAGCACCTGAGAAACAGAAATAGGTGAATCTCTGTGAGTTTGATGTCAGCCTGGTCTACATAGTGAATTCCAGAACAGCTAGAGCTACATAGTGAGACCCTGTCTCAAACAAAACAAAGAAACAAAAAGATATAGTGTCTAGCCATGGCTCAAGCTGTAATCCCCAGGACCAAGTACTGCTTCAAATTTAAGGCCAGCCTAGTCTACTTAATGCATTCCAGCACAGCCGAGGCTAGAGTGAGACTGTCTCAAAAACAAAACCAGACATCATGTCCAAATACATGGAACATAGACTGTCCTCATTGTTTTCTGTCACCACATAATGCATTCCCACAGGTGGTAAAGCAGGGATGGTCACAGTCAGCAACTTTTCAATTCAGGCAATTAAGGGTCAGCACAAAGGACAGAGTAAGATCACTTCCCTCTGTGCTGGCCAGTTTTTATGTCAAGGACACAGTGAAGGTCACCTGACAACCAAGCCTGACACTGAGTTCTATCAACATGACTCACAGGGTGGGAGAACCAACTCCTACAGGTTGTATAATGGGGCACCCCACACTCACAAGATGTAATAAATTTTAGAAATAAATATTTGAATGAGGGGCAAATATGAGAAGGTAAAATGACACATACATAGGAAAATGTCAAAAGGAAACCCAGTACTTTACCTGCTGACTACAAAAAAAAACAATAAAAAGATGTGATGGAGGTTGGATTTCTATTGAATCAGCCTGGCACCTGGCAGCACACATGGTCCTGGTCAACAGGTGTACCTCCAGGAGGAGGGCATGAAGTTGACCAATGAGAAGGCACTCTGTATGCATAATTAGTGACAGTGTATAAGAAGGAAAGCTCCGGAAACTGGAAAGGGCTTTTGGCTTGGCATTGCTTCTCAACGCTGCTCAGCTGCTGGACACTGCCACACTTTGAAAGATGCTAGAAAGATAGCAGCTGAAGTTCGGCAGAGCTCAGTTGGAAAGCCAACGCTCTGAGACATGCAGAGAACAGCTCCCTGCGGAAGGGTGTGGCCAGAGACCTCAAGAAACCTTGAGATCTCCCAGGGACTTTGAGAGCAGAGCCCTACTTCAGGGCGTGGCACCAGAGCCCAAAAAGGGCTCCAGAGAAGGAGGTGTGAAGCAGATATGCGCCAACTGGTGGCGCTGAGGCCATGCTGACAGAAAAGGCTGGACTTCAAGCAAAGATGTGCTAACCAGCCCCGAGGCCATACCAGGCCTGAGGCAGTCAGGCACCTTAGCACATAAACCAAGACCAGCCAAGGAAACAAGAGGTGGGAGCCAAGAAAAGCCTCGGAAAGGGGCTCCTGGTACAAGCCAGCCCATGAAGGCCAAGAAAAGGCCAAGGAAGGCTTCACCTGCCATAAGTAAGCACAGGCTGGCACAAGAGGGGTGGCATAGGACCTGCTCAGACAAACGTTTGTGAGAACCGGACACTGGGGAGAGCCATGGTAGCAGGAGCAGAGTGGTCTGAGGCTATATCCATCTATGGGCCTGCAGCTGCCGAGCAAGTGAGCAAGGAGTGAGGCTCAAGCACTCTGAGGCCACAGTGAATGGACTGAGGAGACCACGAAAACAGGCGAGAGTGCAGCTCCTGTCTTGTGAGGGTGTAGAAAGCCCTAGATGAACAGAGGAGGCCCCAGCCAAGCAACAACACCAAGGACTAGGCCACATGGCACAGTATCTGCCCCCAGAGAGTCCAGCTAACTGTGGAAGCACACAGGGGTACTACCTGTTCCAGTTAGCTTTGACAGTCTTGGCTGGCTTAGGAGGCCTCAAGCCCAAGCTGAAGTGAGGTGGCAGCTGGCACAACAGCCAAGTGACTACTGAAAGACTGCTATAGTGTTTCTGTGCTTGAGGATTGGTGTCCTTCTAAAGTTCTCAGGGTTGGTGGGTAGTAGATGTTAATAATTATTAATAAGTATAGCTATAAGTTACATTTACCGAGCACTTGCCTATGCTAAGGCCCTGGATTCTATCACAGCACCATAAGATAGACAGGCAGACAGACATGATAAATTCTTTAAAGAACCCACAACTAAGAAGATGCTCTACAGGGTCTCTCTGTGTAGCTCTGGCTGTCCTAGAACTCGCTCAGGCCTCAAACTCACAGTTACATCTGCCTCTGCCTCCCAAGCACTGGGATTAAAGGTGTGTGCCACAATCCCCAGCAATGCTCCTAATTTCACTGTTTCACATTTACTACTCTGAATCAGTTTACAAACTTTAAATCAAACTGACACAGTCCCACTGCACAATAACATTGCTATACAAGAGAAGAATGATCTCAGAATTTCAGGACTTAACTACCCTGTTACTTTTTTCTCCCGAGACAAGGTCTATGAAGCTAACGGTAGCCATTGACTCCATACTCCTGCCTCTGCCTCCCAAGTGCTGGAATTATAGGTACACAACACCACATTTAATCCTGGTACTTCATTTTTTTTTTTTTTTTGGTTTTTCGAGACAGGGTTTCTCTGAATATCTCTGGCTGTCCTGGACTCGCTTTGTAGACCAGGCTGGCCTCGAACTCACAAAGATCCGCCTGCCTCTGCCTCCCAAGTGCTGGGATTAAAGGCGTGCGCCACCACCGCCCAGCAAATTTCTGTTTTTTGAGACCTGCATTTTTCCCCCTTTGCAGTGCTAAGGATTGAATTGGGGGCTTTGTACATGCCAAGAAACCACCATTAAGCAAGCCACATGTACAGCCAAAAATGGACACACTGACTCTCATCTACTTTGTTTTTTTTTTGGTTTTTCGAGACAGGGTTTCTCTGAATACCTCTGGCTGTCCTGGACTCACTTTGTAGACCAGGCTGGCCTCGAACTCACAAAGATCCGCCTGCCTCTGCCTCCCAAGTGCTGGGATTAAAGGCATGCGCCACCACCGCCCGGCTCATCTACTTTGTTTTAAAGACAAGAACCCTAAGTCAGCCTTGAACCCAGGATCCTCTTGACTTAGCCTCAAGAGGGCTATGATTACAGGCTTGTCCCACCACATCTGAGAGCTGAGTTTGTTGTTGGTTAACTGTGTTTTTGGTTAACTGTGTGGTTAGTTAACTGTTATTGATGGTGGAGGTGCGCACATGGGAGGTCAGAGGACAACACTCCTTCCACATCTACGAAGGCTGAGCTCAGGCTAGTTAGTGCAGCAGACACCTTTATACAAGTAGTTACTTTGGCCTTGAATTTCCATATCTAAGAAAAGGTGGTACAAATTTGCAAAGTGTAGGATAATCCTGCTTACAATAATCTGGCATATAACTATAACTTTAAACAGAAGGCTTTGGTTGTAAAAATACAATATAAATCAAAAGTGTCCCCCCCCCTTTTTTCTTTTTCAGACTTGGGTCTCTATCCACTCCAGGCTAGCCTTGAACTTGTAATCCTCTTGCTTCAGCTTCCTGTTTGCCTGTACCACAATGTCCAACTCTCTCACTACATTATTCAGGTCTACATTATTAACAAAATTAAACTACCTAACACTATATTTTACTTTTATCTAATAAACTTCAACTGATTATATCAATGAAACTTTATTACAGTCAAGTCACAGAGTTTCATAAGCTTATTCCACAAAGCTTGATATTTTACTATTAGATTCTTACATAAGTTTAATGCCATTGAAGAAAAAGTCCAAACACAGGTGACATAACAAGGAACAAAAGCCCACCTCTAATGGCTTCAGTTTACAGGGAGCAGCTCACTCATCCACAGCAGATCTGTGTCCACCAAGGACCAGCTTTATTAACTTTAATTCACTGTGTTCTGTACAGTCAGTCCTGCACAATGACATGTTCTCTCCTAATATTTCCTAGAGCCCCACCTGTGGATCCCATTCAAGTGACTTCTGTTACTGCACAGACAAAAGGAAGACAGAGGGAGAAAAGTCTAACAACTACTACACGTGCCAACACTTATCCATTTAAACACGTAAACAGGGAGGGGCTTGACTGAGCAAGGTAATGTTCAGGCATCTTTCCTCTGCAGTCATATACACAAAGCGTATGTACAGAGGTGACTTCGTGCACCTTCCTTGTAATAATAAAAACCTGCAAAACTGAGGCAGCTATAGTGGGAGAAACAATGCTATAGAAGGGCTCCACAGCTTTGGTCGGCTTAGCCTAGAACGCACTACAATAGCTCAGCTGGCCTTAACTACTCACCTTGGTTACCCACATAATTTAAACTGACAGTAGGTGGAGATAACATGGACTCCACCTACTGTCAGTTTAATGTCAGCACAGACATCTAAAGTACTACCACAAGGAACTTCAGTTTTGCAAACATTTTTTTTTTTTTTTCCCGAGACAGGGTTTCTCTGTATATCTCTGGCTGTCCTGGACTCGAACTCACAGAGAAATGCCTGCCTCTGACTCCCAAGTACTGGGATTAAAGGCCTGAGCCACCACCGCCTGGCCCAGTTTTGCAAACATTTAATGTCAATGAACCTTTAACCTTTGCTAATCTCCAACAGATGTCAGCAGTGAGCCTGCTCGATTTCAAAACCTCACCTCTCTAACACACTAATAAGTATTTATTTGTATAAATACTTTGCTTTCTTGTAGTGTTGGGGATCAAACCCACAGCAAGCACTCTATCAGCTGATTATACTCCCAGGTCTCAATTTTGACACCTTTTTGTTGTTGCTTTATCACCTTGTTTTATGTGTATCCAGTGTTTTGCCTGCATGTATGTTTGTGTACTACACATGGACCTGGTGCCTGTGGAGGTCAGAAGAGGATATCAGACCCCCTAGAACTGGAGTTAGAGATGGTTGTGAGTCACCATGTAAGTAGTGGGAACAAAACCCAGGTAATCTGCGAGAGTATAGTGCTCTTAACTGCTGAGCCTCCTCTCCAGCCCATGGTTTTTTGTTTTTTCAAAACAGGGTTTCTCTGTGTAATAGCCCTGGCTATCCTACACTCACTTTGTAGACCAGGATAGCCTTTTGAACTCACAGATATCCTCCTGCCTCTGCTTTCTGAGTGCTGGGATAAAGGGATGCACCACCACGTCTGGGAATTACAGGCAGCTGTGAACTGCCATGTGGATGCTGGGGTTTGAACCTGGGTCCTTTGGAAGAGAAGCCAGTGCTCTTAACCATCTTTCCAGCCCCATGTTTTGTTTTGTTTTACATATATTAACCCATTTATTGAAGGCTAGACAAGTCTCAGACGGTAGTGCTTCTACTGGTCTTTTTTCATTGAATCTTCTGATGGCAGACTTCAATGTGACGGCAGAAGTAGTGTTGTAGTTCTGGGCCCCACCAACCACTGTTTTCATGCTGCAACTACAGTGCCAGATGCCAATGGCTCCTCTCTTCATCTTGGCATGCTGGCTGATTTCAATTTTCTTCACCATTTTCTGGAGGGAGGCACCATAGTGGGTCCTGTATTTCCTGACAATCCCAACCTTCTTGCAATCCTGACTTTCTTGGTCCATTTAGCCATGTTGCTGGAACTGAAGACCAAACCCGAAAGCCTGTGGGGTTTTTTGTTTTTTGTATTTTCTTCTGTTTTGTTTAGGTTTTTCAGGACAAGGTTTCTCTGTGTAGCCTTGGTTGTCCTGAAACTCACTTTGTAGATCAAACTGACCTCAGACTCACAGAGATCCACCTGCCTCTGCCTCCTGAGTGCTGGGATGAAAGGTGTGTGCCACCATCCCCGGTCATTATAGACAGTTTCGAACTGTCATATGTGTGCTGAGATTTGAACTCCAGTCCTTTGGAAGAACAGCCAGTACTCTTAACCACTGAGCCATCTTTCCAGCCCTCTGTATTTTGTTTTTTAAAGCAAGAACTTAATATGTAGCTGAGGCTGGCCACAAATTTGCATTGATCTGCCCTTCTTTGTCTCACCAGTGCTGGGATCAGTGGCATGTCCTACCATGCTTGGCTGTCAATACTCTTTAATGAATGATCACAAAGTTAGTGATGAAGTGAATTTTAGGGCTGGTTGTAAAATACAACCCTGAAACCCTGAATGCCAAGGATTCCTGTGTGATTGTGATAACTGTGAAATGTATAATTGGCCTTCCTTTTGCTTCCTGACACACAACTCCTAAAATTCAGAGAATGTCCAAAGTAGAACCTTTTTGTACTAACGAGTTTGCTGACAACTGGCAGCCCTAGAAGCTTCAGGACTGAGACTCAACACAGGAAAGATTAAGGCATGATTAGCAGTTGAGCACATTGAGCCAACCCTCCAACTGTTAACTTGATCACCAATGGCCAATAATTCAACTAATCAAACTCAAAAAGGCATGAGCCATGGTAGTACAAGCCTCTCAGGAGGCTGAGGTAGTAGGATCAGGAGGCCAGCCTGGGCTATATAATATTCTGCCTTAAAAACACAGAAGTAGGGCCAGGTGTGGCCTTTAATCCCAGCACTCTGGAGACAGAGAAAGGGGGATCTCTGTGAGTTCAAGACCAGCCTGGTCTACAGAGTGAGTCCAGGTCAGCCAGGACTGTTATACAGAAAAACCCTGTCTCGAAAAACAAAAAACAACAACAACAACACAAAAACCAAGCAACCTCCCCCCCCCCAACACACACACAAAAGTAAAACAAACTCTGGGTCTGGAGAGATTCCAGAGTACTATGTAGAGGCATCTAGAGGTAGTGCCCAGAGGGACATGGGGACTTTGCACATCTTCCCACATGACTCACTATAGGCATTGCCATTAATCTAAAGCCTTTAGTGTGCAAGTATGTGTGCCTGTAAGGCCTATGCTCACACACGGAGGCCAGAACAGATTTCTCCTCTATTGCTCTCTGCCTTATTCCTTTGAGGCAGGGTCCCTTACTGACCCCAGAGCTAGTGTTTTCTGACTAGGCTGGCAGCCAGTGAACTCCAGCAACCTCTCAGGCCTGCTCGGTGCTAGAGTTGAAGGCCCGTGTGGGATCACATCTAGTTTGTTATGTGGAACCAAATGCAGGTATTCATGCTGCACCAGTCACCTGGCAATCCAGCACCCCATCGACATCTTGTGTTTATAATGATAAAGCGTATATAATGTTTATGGAGGTTCTGGGAACCCAAAGAAGTAATGAGAAACCAGACTTACAGCTGGCATTTGCAGTGGGGTCACTCTGGCAGTGTTGAACCGTCAACCTTGGTATTTGAAACTACTTCCACGTAGTGTCAGAGTTGAATTACTGAATTAGAGGATACCTAGCTGCAGCTTGGTTAAAAGGGGTGGGGAGACGGACTCTTGTAATCTCAGCAGTATGGAAGCTGTGACAAGAGATCTTGAGTTCTAGACCAGTCTGGGAGGTACAGAGCAAGTATAAAGCCAGCTTAGGTTACATGAGAAACACTATCTCAAAACAAACAAAAAATAAAATTATCAGACAGTATTTACCATTCTGTTCCCAGGGGCTTACCCATAGTGAGATTTGTACCCTTTCCCACAGATTTCATTTCAGCCACTGAACCCATTCCTCAGACATTCACAGATCTCTTTGAACCTCTGGCCTCTCTCTGTTCTTGTTGGGCATCCTCACTTCTGAAATATCTCTCTCCACTTTGGAGTGTGGTAGGACCCTTGGCTAATGGAGTTCTCCTTCTAACCTCTTACACAGGAGTGTTATCATCTTAGAGCTGTGTGAACAATTGACTGAAGTGGCCTACAAGACCAAAGCCAATTCAGATCAATCATACAGCTAGTTTCTACTTTTCACCACCTCACAAGTTATATTCTACCCACTGATCACCTGCCTAATTAGAACCTACACTTCATTTCTTTTCTTTTTCTTTTTTTTTTAAGATTATGTATAGTGTTCTGTCTGCAGGTATATCTGCAGGCCAGAAGAGGGCACCAGATTTCATTATGGATGGTTGTGAGCCACCATGTGGTTGCTGGGAATTGAACTCATGACCTCTGGAAGAGCAGCCAGTGCTCTTAACCGCTGAGCCATCTCTCCAGCCCATCTTTTCTTTTTCTTGAAATATTTTTATTTATTATGTATACAGTGTTCTGTCCACATGTATGCCTGCAGGCCAGAAGAGGGCACCAGATCCCATTATAGATGGTTTGAGCCACCATGTGGTCGCTGGGAATTGAACTCAGGACCTCTGGAAGAGCAGCCAGTGCTCTTAACTTCTGAGCCATCTCTCCAGCCCTACACTTCATTTCTTATTATTATGGTTTCCAATGAAGTATAGACAAAGGCAATAAATAGCAGGAAGAAACTAAGATGTAATATGCACAGCCAGAATTTTGCTCCAAGGTAACAAGTAAACTTCAAGATACAGGATATAAGCCAGGTAATGGTCACTCCTTTATCCCAGCACCTGAGAAACAGAAATAGGTGAATCTCTGTGAGTTTGATGTCAGCCTGGTCTACATAGTGAATTCCAGAACAGCTAGAGCTACATAGTGAGACCCTGTCTCAAACAAAACAAAGAAACAAAAAGATATAGTGTCTAGCCATGGCTCAAGCTGTAATCCCCAGGACCAAGTACTGCTTCAAATTTAAGGCCAGCCTAGTCTACTTAATGCATTCCAGCACAGCCGAGGCTAGAGTGAGACTGTCTCAAAAACAAAACCAGACATCATGTCCAAATACATGGAACATAGACTGTCCTCATTGTTTTCTGTCACCACATAATGCATTCCCACAGGTGGTAAAGCAGGGATGGTCACAGTCAGCAACTTTTCAATTCAGGCAATTAAGGGTCAGCACAAAGGACAGAGTAAGATCACTTCCCTCTGTGCTGGCCAGTTTTTATGTCAAGGACACAGTGAAGGTCACCTGACAACCAAGCCTGACACTGAGTTCTATCAACATGACTCACAGGGTGGGAGAACCAACTCCTACAGGTTGTATAATGGGGCACCCCACACTCACAAGATGTAATAAATTTTAGAAATAAATATTTGAATGAGGGGCAAATATGAGAAGGTAAAATGACACATACATAGGAAAATGTCAAAAGGAAACCCAGTACTTTACCTGCTGACTACAAAAAAAAACAATAAAAAGATGTGATGGAGGTTGGATTTCTATTGAATCAGCCTGGCACCTGGCAGCACACATGGTCCTGGTCAACAGGTGTACCTCCAGGAGGAGGGCATGAAGTTGACCAATGAGAAGGCACTCTGTATGCATAATTAGTGACAGTGTATAAGAAGGAAAGCTCCGGAAACTGGAAAGGGCTTTTGGCTTGGCATTGCTTCTCAACGCTGCTCAGCTGCTGGACACTGCCACACTTTGAAAGATGCTAGAAAGATAGCAGCTGAAGTTCGGCAGAGCTCAGTTGGAAAGCCAACGCTCTGAGACATGCAGAGAACAGCTCCCTGCGGAAGGGTGTGGCCAGAGACCTCAAGAAACCTTGAGATCTCCCAGGGACTTTGAGAGCAGAGCCCTACTTCAGGGCGTGGCACCAGAGCCCAAAAAGGGCTCCAGAGAAGGAGGTGTGAAGCAGATATGCGCCAACTGGTGGCGCTGAGGCCATGCTGACAGAAAAGGCTGGACTTCAAGCAAAGATGTGCTAACCAGCCCCGAGGCCATACCAGGCCTGAGGCAGTCAGGCACCTTAGCACATAAACCAAGACCAGCCAAGGAAACAAGAGGTGGGAGCCAAGAAAAGCCTCGGAAAGGGGCTCCTGGTACAAGCCAGCCCATGAAGGCCAAGAAAAGGCCAAGGAAGGCTTCACCTGCCATAAGTAAGCACAGGCTGGCACAAGAGGGGTGGCATAGGACCTGCTCAGACAAACGTTTGTGAGAACCGGACACTGGGGAGAGCCATGGTAGCAGGAGCAGAGTGGTCTGAGGCTATATCCATCTATGGGCCTGCAGCTGCCGAGCAAGTGAGCAAGGAGTGAGGCTCAAGCACTCTGAGGCCACAGTGAATGGACTGAGGAGACCACGAAAACAGGCGAGAGTGCAGCTCCTGTCTTGTGAGGGTGTAGAAAGCCCTAGATGAACAGAGGAGGCCCCAGCCAAGCAACAACACCAAGGACTAGGCCACATGGCACAGTATCTGCCCCCAGAGAGTCCAGCTAACTGTGGAAGCACACAGGGGTACTACCTGTTCCAGTTAGCTTTGACAGTCTTGGCTGGCTTAGGAGGCCTCAAGCCCAAGCTGAAGTGAGGTGGCAGCTGGCACAACAGCCAAGTGACTACTGAAAGACTGCTATAGTGTTTCTGTGCTTGAGGATTGGTGTCCTTCTAAAGTTCTCAGGGTTGGTGGGTAGTAGATGTTAATAATTATTAATAAGTATAGCTATAAGTTACATTTACCGAGCACTTGCCTATGCTAAGGCCCTGGATTCTATCACAGCACCATAAGATAGACAGGCAGACAGACATGATAAATTCTTTAAAGAACCCACAACTAAGAAGATGCTCTACAGGGTCTCTCTGTGTAGCTCTGGCTGTCCTAGAACTCGCTCAGGCCTCAAACTCACAGTTACATCTGCCTCTGCCTCCCAAGCACTGGGATTAAAGGTGTGTGCCACAATCCCCAGCAATGCTCCTAATTTCACTGTTTCACATTTACTACTCTGAATCAGTTTACAAACTTTAAATCAAACTGACACAGTCCCACTGCACAATAACATTGCTATACAAGAGAAGAATGATCTCAGAATTTCAGGACTTAACTACCCTGTTACTTTTTTCTCCCGAGACAAGGTCTATGAAGCTAACGGTAGCCATTGACTCCATACTCCTGCCTCTGCCTCCCAAGTGCTGGAATTATAGGTACACAACACCACATTTAATCCTGGTACTTCATTTTTTTTTTTTTTTTGGTTTTTCGAGACAGGGTTTCTCTGAATATCTCTGGCTGTCCTGGACTCGCTTTGTAGACCAGGCTGGCCTCGAACTCACAAAGATCCGCCTGCCTCTGCCTCCCAAGTGCTGGGATTAAAGGCGTGCGCCACCACCGCCCAGCAAATTTCTGTTTTTTGAGACCTGCATTTTTCCCCCTTTGCAGTGCTAAGGATTGAATTGGGGGCTTTGTACATGCCAAGAAACCACCATTAAGCAAGCCACATGTACAGCCAAAAATGGACACACTGACTCTCATCTACTTTGTTTTTTTTTTGGTTTTTCGAGACAGGGTTTCTCTGAATACCTCTGGCTGTCCTGGACTCACTTTGTAGACCAGGCTGGCCTCGAACTCACAAAGATCCGCCTGCCTCTGCCTCCCAAGTGCTGGGATTAAAGGCATGCGCCACCACCGCCCGGCTCATCTACTTTGTTTTAAAGACAAGAACCCTAAGTCAGCCTTGAACCCAGGATCCTCTTGACTTAGCCTCAAGAGGGCTATGATTACAGGCTTGTCCCACCACATCTGAGAGCTGAGTTTGTTGTTGGTTAACTGTGTTTTTGGTTAACTGTGTGGTTAGTTAACTGTTATTGATGGTGGAGGTGCGCACATGGGAGGTCAGAGGACAACACTCCTTCCACATCTACGAAGGCTGAGCTCAGGCTAGTTAGTGCAGCAGACACCTTTATACAAGTAGTTACTTTGGCCTTGAATTTCCATATCTAAGAAAAGGTGGTACAAATTTGCAAAGTGTAGGATAATCCTGCTTACAATAATCTGGCATATAACTATAACTTTAAACAGAAGGCTTTGGTTGTAAAAATACAATATAAATCAAAAGTGTCCCCCCCCCTTTTTTCTTTTTCAGACTTGGGTCTCTATCCACTCCAGGCTAGCCTTGAACTTGTAATCCTCTTGCTTCAGCTTCCTGTTTGCCTGTACCACAATGTCCAACTCTCTCACTACATTATTCAGGTCTACATTATTAACAAAATTAAACTACCTAACACTATATTTTACTTTTATCTAATAAACTTCAACTGATTATATCAATGAAACTTTATTACAGTCAAGTCACAGAGTTTCATAAGCTTATTCCACAAAGCTTGATATTTTACTATTAGATTCTTACATAAGTTTAATGCCATTGAAGAAAAAGTCCAAACACAGGTGACATAACAAGGAACAAAAGCCCACCTCTAATGGCTTCAGTTTACAGGGAGCAGCTCACTCATCCACAGCAGATCTGTGTCCACCAAGGACCAGCTTTATTAACTTTAATTCACTGTGTTCTGTACAGTCAGTCCTGCACAATGACATGTTCTCTCCTAATATTTCCTAGAGCCCCACCTGTGGATCCCATTCAAGTGACTTCTGTTACTGCACAGACAAAAGGAAGACAGAGGGAGAAAAGTCTAACAACTACTACACGTGCCAACACTTATCCATTTAAACACGTAAACAGGGAGGGGCTTGACTGAGCAAGGTAATGTTCAGGCATCTTTCCTCTGCAGTCATATACACAAAGCGTATGTACAGAGGTGACTTCGTGCACCTTCCTTGTAATAATAAAAACCTGCAAAACTGAGGCAGCTATAGTGGGAGAAACAATGCTATAGAAGGGCTCCACAGCTTTGGTCGGCTTAGCCTAGAACGCACTACAATAGCTCAGCTGGCCTTAACTACTCACCTTGGTTACCCACATAATTTAAACTGACAGTAGGTGGAGATAACATGGACTCCACCTACTGTCAGTTTAATGTCAGCACAGACATCTAAAGTACTACCACAAGGAACTTCAGTTTTGCAAACATTTTTTTTTTTTTTT
>CAJQZJ010017082.1:0-12999 GCA_907164525.1 Lophiomys imhausi | reverse complement strand
AAATAGTCTGGACAAGGTCAAAAAGAGTTTAGAAGAAAGAAAAAGAGGCAGAGAACAACAAGAGTCATGGTATCAAAATTGGTTCTCTACCTCTCCCTGGCTCACCACCCTGTTGCCTAGTTTACTAGGACCCCTTGTGGGCATTTTCTTGCTTCTCTCATTTTGCCCTTGGGCTTTTAACTGTCTCAAAGTTTTGTTAAGAACCAGGTTGATTCAGCCATCAAGAAGCCGGGCGAAATTCATTACCATCAACTAAAGACTAAAGAAGATCCTGAAGTGATTGTGCCAGAGACTGGCACAGATGCAAGACCCTTGCCTCCCAGTACAGCCAACCCTTAGACTTCCACACCCTCACGAAGGATTCATGTTATGCCTGGCTTTGCCCTCGCTTCTCTTGCTAGGGAACCGGGCCTCTTGATCACCCCAACAAAAAATTGGCCTTTTTCCTAAACTAAAACCTGCCTTTGATATGGCCCTCTATATCGGGAAGTCTTCCTTTATGACAATATTACACACCAAGCTGACAAACAGCTGATAACCTGGGCATTCACAAAGGGATTAGGACGGCTGTGAGTTAGCCCAATGATGGGGTTATTGTAGGTCCAATTCCCAGGGGCCCACTCAATGCAGCCGAAAAGGAATGCATGGTGCTGGGAGTGGGTGCAGCCTACATAGCCTAAGACAGTGCTCTCACCCACCTCAGGGTCCCTTAACGTTGCCTATCATCATCAGCCTAAAGCCTTCGACCATCGGCGTGACTCGCCTCACACCAATGTCTTGGGGTTGTTAACTTGTCCGAGACCTCCCATGACAAGACCCTCGCCTCTCACCCTCACCCCCTACCTTACCCCAACTGCACAATGTCCCCTGCAGCTTCATACTGCCTGGCAACTGCAAAGTTCCGGGTTGGCAGTTACAGATTGATTCAAAGCAGTTTACCGTGTCTTCTGAAGAAAAATGGGTTGGCAGTTACAGATGGATTCAAAGCAGTGTACCGTTTCTTCTGAGAAAAATAGGTAGATCATACAATGTCCAGGGAACAGGCCAAGAAGATTCTGTATTTTCCCACCACCTGGCCCCTCACACCTCCTCCCCTTGTAAAACATATTATAAAAAGGCGCTTTGCGCTCAAATACACGGCTCTTGACAAGCAATTGCTTCCTTGAGTCCTTCCTTTCCCTCTCTCACCCGTTCTTTTTTCAGGTTGCGGTCCTCCTCGCCCCCACGAATTACTAGGACCCACGGGTCGGGTCACACTACCTCAGAGTAAAGTGCTGGGAAAAGGTTTTCCAAGCAAATAGACCCAGGAAACAAGCTGGAGTGGCCACCTTAATATCAAACAAAATACACTTCCAATTGAAGTTAATAAAAAAAGACAGAGAAGGGCATTACATCCTCATTAAAGGAAATATCCACCAAGAAGTCATCTCAATATTGAACATCTATGCCCCAAATACAAAGGTACCTACATTTATAAAAGAAACACTTCTAAAACTTAAATTGCACATTGATCCAAACACTTTAATAGTGGGAGACTTCAACACCACACTCACAACTATGGACAGATCATCAAGACAGAAGCCAAACAGAGAAATAATGAGTCTAACAGAGATCATGAACCAAATGGACCTAACAGATATCTACAGAATGTTTCACCCAAACACAAAAGAATACACCTTCTTCTCAGCACCTCACGGAACCTTCTCCAAAATCGACCATATAGTTGGATACAAAGATAGCCTCAACAGATACAAGAAAATTGAAATAACCCCTTGTATCTTATCAGACCACTATGGAATAAAGCTGGACTTCAATAGCAAAAGAATCAACAGAAAGTCTACACTCACATGGAAATTGAACAACTCTTTACTAGAGGACCACTGGGTCAGGGAAGAAATAAAGAAGGAAATCAAAGACTTCTTAAAATCCAATGAAAATGAAGACACATATAAAGGCAATATACAGCAGGCCAGTGGCCAACATCAAAATAAATGGAGAGATACTTGAACCATTTCCTCTAAATTCAGGGACAAGACAAGGATGTCCACTTTCACCATATCTCTTCAATATAGTACGTGAAGTTCTTGCTAGAGCAATAAGACAACTAAAGGAGATCAAGGGGATAAACATCGGAAACAAAGAAGTCAAATTATCCCTATTTGCAGATGATATAATAGTGTACATAAGTGACCCCAAAAATTCTACCAGAGAACACTTACAGCTGATAAACACCTTCCACAAAGTGGCTGGATACAAAATTAATTAAAAAAAATCAGAAGCCCTTCTTTATACAACAAAAAAATGGGCTGAGGAAGAAATAAGGGAAACAACCCACTTCACAATAGCCGCAAACAACATAAAATATCTGGGGGTAACTCTAACCAAGCAAGTAAAGGACCTGTACAACAAGAACTTCAAGCCCTTGAAGAAAGAAATGGAAGAGGCCTTTAGAAGGGGGAAAGATCTCCCATGCTCATGGATAGGTAGGATCAACATAATAAAAATGGCTATCCTATCAAAAGCAATATATAGATTCAATGCAATTCCTATCAAAATACCAACACAATTTTTTATAGACTTGGAAAGAGCTATTCTCAATTTCATATGGAACAACAAAAAGCCCAGAATAGCTAAATCAATCCTGTACAATAAAAAAAAAACATCTGGAGGTATTACCATCCCAGATTTCAAGCTGTACTACAGAGCAATAGTTTTAAAAACAGCATGGTATTGGTATAGAAACAGACCAATAGATCAATGGAATTGAATTGAAGATCCAGAAATAGACCCACACACTTATGGCCACCTGATTTTTGACAAAGAAGCCAAAACGTCACAATGGAAGAAGGACAGCATCTTCAACAAATGGTGCTGGTCCAACTGGATGTACATTTGTAAAAGAATGAAGTTAGACCCATACTTATCACCTTGTACAAAACTTAAGTCCAAGTGGATCAAAGACCTTAACCTAAGGCCGGTCACACTAAATTACTAGAAGAAAAAGTGGGAGAAACCCTCAAACTAATTGGCACAGGCGACCACTTCCTGAACAGAACACCAACAGCTCAGGACTTGAGATCAACAATCAATACATGGGACCTCATGAAACTGAAAAGCTTTTCTAAGCCAAAGGACACTGTCATTCGAACAAAACGGCAGCCTACAGACTGGGAGAAAATCTTCACCAACCCCACATCTGACAGAGCGCTAATATCCAAAATCTACATAGAATTCAAGAAATTACATGTCAAGAAATCAAATAATCCAATCAAAAAATGGGGGACAGAGCTAAATGGAGAATTCACAAAGGAGGAATCCCTAATGACTGAGAGACACTTGAAAAAATGCTCAACATCCTTAATCATCAGAAAATGCAACTAAAGACGACTCTGAGATTCCATCTCACGCCTGTCAGAATGGCTAAGATCAAAATTTCAAATGACAGCACATGCTGGTGAGGGTGTGGAGAAAGGGCTACCCTACTCCATTGCTGGTGGGAATGCAGTCTTGTGCAACCACTATAGAGGTCAGTCTGGCGATATCTTAAAAAACTTGGAATAGCTCTGCCTCAGGAGACAACCATACCACTTCTGGGTATACACCCAAATGCCCCTTCATGGAATCATAAGGAAGTTTCCTCATCTATGTCTTTAGCAGCCTTATTTGTAAAAGCTAGAAACTGGAAACAACCCAGATGTCCCTCAACCGAAGAATGGGTCAAAAAAACTGTGGTACATCTATACAATGGAATATAATTCAGCTATCAGGAACAATGAAATTATGCAATTTGCAGCCAAATGGATGGAACTAGAAAAACTCATCCTGAGTGAATTAACCCAAAATCAGAAGGACACATATGGCATCTATTCACATATAGTAGGATTTTAGCTATATAGTAGAAGGTATTAATACTGCAACTAACACACCAAAGGGAACTTGGACATAGACTTCTTATTTTTAATTTTATTCTTTATTTATTTTTTATATATTAGTAATTTTTTTCTATTTTTTAGTCTTTTTTATCTATTGTATGCTTATTGGTTTGTTTGTTTAGTAGTTCTCTCTCCCGGGCAACGAGACACTTTTCACTGATGGTACTGCTTCGTAGATCCCCAATGAATGAAGAGGCTCTTGGCCCTCATACGACATCTCAACTGAGATGAGGGACTGTTACATAAGGACACCCCACCCCAGAGAAATGGGATGGAAGGGTTAGTAGGTAAAGAAAAAAATGAAATGTGATGTTCCGGCCTTTTACTACTAATTGTCATAAACTGTTTAGGATAATTAAGAAATGCAAACTAATGGTTATGCAAGCCGGTCATTCTGTTAAGTACTATGACCGCCTATTATAGTTATTTTCTAAGCTAATCAGAAATAAACCTGCTAAGAGACAAGGAACGTCTGCTTACCCTAATATAAGAGATAGATAGGGCCTCTTCAAAAACCTCAAGAGATCTGCAGAATATGGCATTCAAAGATGTTTTTGTAACTTTAGATTTTTTTTATATCAAGACATATCAACTCCTGACAGCACACCCTATTCTCCTCCAAGTAGAAGATGAGCATCGAGGATTCTCCAGTGGGAGATGACTGAATTAGTTGCAAGCCTATCTCTTGGTAGGACAAGCCCCTTGCTCCAACTGTAGACAGAATCCTGTCCAAAAAGGACAAAACCTGGAAGCAGGTAAGTCGACAGCCTAGCTCTGCCAAGACAGGGTAGGTAAGTCCTTCATAACCCCTGCTCTACAATCAATGTCTGTCAGAGAAACGGGGCCAAATGACTGAAGATCGATCCTGTAATGTATGGAAAGAAAATTGGAACTGTCCAGGCAGCCACAAGTATGTCTTTTCTTAGTTTGGGAAGCTGCAGGCCCTGTACTTCCTATAAAATCAGATATATTTATCCCTCTCAGGTCTCTGAGGTGGTTGAGCAACAGATAGCTAGAGTCTCATAATTAAATTTTGAGTTGTTTAGGAGTCAAGAGAGTGTTATAGATCTAAGAAGATACTTTTAAAATTGTGTTGCAATTTAGTATGAATGTTGAGTCAGATATAGACCTTTAAACTCATGGAGATGTTTAGATAGTAGAATGTTAAAGTCAGGTACCAAATACATATGGACTGGTCATTGGGAATATTCGTTAAGCCATATAACCCTCATAACTGTGGCCTAATTACCTCTGTTGTACTGTATTGTATTTGTTATTATAAGAGAAAGAGCCATTTGTTGGACTGAAAGGGGAAACTGTAGGGGGAAATAAGATATACCTTAAACTTAAAAGAAAAATAAAAAGGGAAGAGGCTGGGGGGCTGAGGGTGGGAGGGTGGGACTGGGGGGGAATAGGGAGGGGACTGCGATTGAGATGTAACTTGAAGAAATAAAAAATAAAGGAAAAAAAGAAAAAATACATCAATATTTTTCACTACCTAGCTGAAATGAATGTTACAATTTATAAAACTGCATAATTTATACAGCACTAAAAATATTCCAGGCACTTTTTCAGGAGATTGCTCTGTATTCCCCACAAAATCATTTGAATTCACCTACCCTGTATAATTGAGTAATCCAGAACCAACCACAGATTAAATAACTCAGTCACAGGTTTCATATAATCTGTTAAATAAATGATTGATATATAATGTAATATATTATAGCTCTAAATCCTTATTTCTTTAATCACAATGACTCAAGTACAAAAGATAAAATATAAGAAAATATACATAATTGCTTACTTGCTCTACAATCCAAGTAATCATGCTGATTACTTCATATTTTTATGGGAGCACACTATTGTTCCTTTATCATAACTTTATAGACAAGGAAATTGAACTTCAAAACTGTAAAATGATTGAAGCAAGGACAGAACAAAAATAGTGTCTATACTAGGCTTCAATTTTGTTATAGATGACTTTAGTAATATTCCTTGCTAAATTTATTAATGAAATATCATCAATTATTTCTCTGTCACAATTTTTCTATATGCCATTTGCTGAGTTATTATACACTTAAAATGAGGACATTAAACACCAGAGTCCTGTACTCGATTTGTATGTGATAATTTACTGATCTTCAAATCCATTTGGTGTTCTAAATGTCTCCTGCATGTTTATACCCATTTCTTTCTCTAGGTTTGGAATCTTTTCTGATATAAATTTATGGAAAAAAATTTTTATGCCTTTTAACTTTAAGAAACTTCTTCTATTCCAAAAATTCTTAATGTTAGTTTCTTGAATGTGTCCTTGACTCCTTTAAAATTTTGGTCATGTTCAATAGCATTTGTCTTTATGTATATCTGAATGTAGTATTATCTCAATTCTCTTCTCTTTCTGGAACTTTATTGTTCTGGTTGAGCCTATGTGTGGATGAATTTTTCCAGTGTTTTTTAAAATAAATTGATTGATTCTTTTTCAATATTTTAATTTTTGAAAGTAAAATTTATTAAATAACCTCAACCATCACATTCCTCACTTTAACCTTGCCTTTTCTCTCTCTTAAATTCATATGATCTTTTCCTTTAATGGTTATTACACACACACACACACACACACACACACACACACATGCTCACATACACATACCTTGCTCACTCCATATAATTTTACTTATGTGTGTATGACTGATTCCCTCTACTTTGCAAAATTTTTATTTGGTTCTTTTTGTAGTGTCAGCTACCTTGTTGAATTATTTTTCCTCATTTTATTTTTAATTTCTCCCCCTAGTCACTGAACATGTAACTTAATTTAGTTACTTTCTCTTCCAGATTTTTAATTGTCTTACTTCATTCTATTGCTCAACTAATTCCTCTTTATGGATGTTAATTTTGGTTAAGGGCCCTCAATTTTTCTCTAGCATTTCCTCTCTCTCAGTGTCTTTGATTTCTGCTACTGAATAATTGTGAGGTTGTTGATGTTTGCTGATTCATTTTTATCTTTTTTGTTTCTTTGTTGTCTTCGTGCATCTGTTAAGATGAATGTGTTTTCATTTCCCATCTTTTCTACTTTTTAGTTCTTTTGTTTAGAATATGAATATACACAGAGGGTTGTCTTTATAAAGAACTATACTTCCTACTCTTATTTAAGGAGAAGTCAATTTTATCACTGTTCCACAATGGTTTAACAGCAATGTGAGCATTTATACATAGAAATACATGCCAGTGCACTTAACTTACATACCCAATGAAGCTCAGATATTAGTATTATAAAGGTACTGCTTGGGGAAAATGTAGTTTCCAGATTATTTTTAGAGGTAAGGTTATCAATTTTTTATTAGTGAAATGATCAATGAATTGACAAATAGGAAAAATCTGAATATTAAGACTCAGAAAGAAAGAATACAGGTTACAGGTCAGACAGGTAGGAAAGAGGTTATTATAAATATAGAAATATAAAATAGACTTAGGTAACTGAAAGAAAGAGATGGTGAAATAGAAGCTAAACTGTGGTAACTTAATATCTATACATTTGTAAATATTAATATAAAAAAAAATTTTAGCCCTTCCAGGCCCCATCTCCCATGTGCATCTCTACCTACAACCCTAGACCCAGGGAGCCATCTGGGACTACCATCCCCCGATCTCCCAGTTGTCATCTCTGCCTACAACTACAGACACAGGTGATCATCAGGGATCACCAGAAACCAACTGACATCAGAACCCACCAGAGGCTGGAAAACATTAGGAAATACCAGTTCCACCTGTAATCCCAGAGACCTACTACCATCAGGGACCATTGGGCTTATCAATAATAGGAACAATCAGATGGCTAAAGGACAGTGTAGGAACACAAGGAAAACAGCTAATGGCCACATGGCACCACTAGAACCGAGCTGTCCTACTACAGCAAGACCTGAAGTGTAAGAAAATAACCTGTAATCTGATGTCATGAAGAAGATAAAGGCTTTAGAAAAGGAAGTAAATAAATCTCACTGAGAAATGCAGGCAACTATAATCAAACAGGTGAATGAAATGAATAAATCCCTTCAAGAAATACAGAGAAAAAGAAAACATCAAAAAATGAGAAGAATCTCCAAGATGTAAAAAGGAAATAGAAGCTATAAAATATAGAGAGCTGCGATGTGCCGCGCCCTAAAGATGGCGCTGGTTTCCGCCTTCCACCAGCCCGACGGTGAGCGCTCTCGGTGGTAAACAAGTCCATATTTGGCTAAGACCGCTGATCTGGCTTGCTTCCGCATACGTGGGCCTCTAAGATAGCACCACGTGGCTTTACTTGATTGGCTGTTCATTTAGTATTTAGCCTGTGGGTTGGGTCTGCCCGGGCATTCGGAAGACTGTTTTCAAGGGACCTGAATAAACTGCTGGAGAAGAGCTTTTGCGAGTTGCGTCATCCTTGCTGGTCGAGGGGGACGCGACAAGTGGTGGCCCGTACGGGGAACCAAAAAAGACTCAGAACTCCTGCAGTCAGGGGCAGCGTGCTGGTAAGTTCCTGGGATAAATTGGGACAATAAAGTTTCACGGAAATAGCGAACAAAAGGTAAAGTTTCGCGGAGATAGCGAACAAAAGGTAAAGTTTCGCGGAGATAGTGAACAAAAGGTAAAGTTTCGGAGATATAGTGAACAAACGGTAAAGTTTCGCGGGAAGTTGCGAACAAAAGGTAAAGTTTCGCGGGGAAACTGCGAACTGAAAGTAAATTTTTAATCATGGGATTCTCTGAGTCACATCCAATTTTTCTGGCTCTTCAGGAGCTACTTTTAGCTAGGAATTTGAAAATTAAGAAGTCTACCCTAGAGAGATTTTTGAATGAATGCGATTCCGTGGCTCCGTGGTTTGCGGTGTCCGGGAATCTTATGGTATCCTGCTGGGACAAATTAGGCAGGGACTTGGATTTTGCTTGGGAGCAAGGTACTCTGAAGCATGGAGTAAGACCGATTTGGAAGATGGTGAGAAGTTGTTTAGAAGATCAGAGATGCTGTAACGCAATCAAGGAGGGAGAATCAGCCTTGGAACTGCTGCAAGGGGAAAGATCTGAACAAGTAGACAGTGAAAAGGAAAGTAACAAAGGCGAAAGATGTGAGCAGGCAGACAGTGAAAAGGGAGGCAAAAAGAAGGTTCCTCTCTATCCCGATCTTAGAGATTTTAGAGATTTTAGAGATTTTGAGGACTCAGAGGGCACGGATTCTGAAGGTGAGCTACACGCTCTAATAGAACAGTTGGAGTGGACTGCTATTAAAAAAAGGGAAAAGAAAAGGGTAAAAGAGAAAGACACGTTGGCGGCAGTCGGTGTAAGTGAAACCGTTGCCGCAGCACCTTCAGCCACGTTGGCGGCGGTCGGTGTAAGTAAAGCCGTTGCAGCGGCACCTTCAACTCCCCCTCCATATCCAGAAGCCATTCAGATAGATCAGCCTGTTCAGTCCCTGAAAGTAGGGAGATCTTTCTGCCCGGGGATGTGGACACAAGTAAGAACAGAATTACAGTTTGCCTATCTGGTATACCAAGACCCACAAGGGAACAGGTTCAAGGAACCGCTTGATTTTAAGGTAGTTAAATCCCTTGCAGAGTCGGTTCGTACCTATGGTATTACCACTTCTTTTACAATGGCTCAAGTGGAAGCATTAAGCAGACATTGTATGACTCCGAATGATTGGAGTGGCCTGACCCGCGTCTGCTTAAGTCCAGGGCAATACATATACTGGAAAGCTTTCTTGATTGAGTATGCCACTGAGCAAGCAGCCATTAATCAGAGAGATGGAAATCCAGCCTGGGATAGAGATATGCTGCTTGGGCAGGGGAGATTTGCCAACCAGCAGATAGGATATCCTATTCAGGTTTATGAGCAAATAAACAAGATAGCTATCAACGCTTGGAGATCTCTTCCTAACAAAGGGGAGGTGAGTGTGAACTTAACTAAGATTCTACAGGGCCCCATGGAGCCCTTTTCAGACTTTGTAGCACGAATGGTGGAAGCAGCAGGGAAGATTTTTGGTGACCCGGATGCTGCCTTGCCACTAATAAAACAGTTGTTCTATGAGCAATGTACCAAAGAGTGTAGAGCCGCTATCACTCCTTATAAGAACAAAGGCCTAGAAGCCTGGATGAAAGTGTGTAGAGAACTTGGAGGGACATTAACTAATGCTGGTCTTGCTGCCGCAGTAATACAGTTGGCCAGAAAAGGTGGAGGAAGTTCAGGAGTTTGTTTTAAGTGCAGCAAGATGGGACACTTTAAAAAACAGTGCCCCAGGGGAAGGAGTACAGAAAGTACAGGAAGTGTACAATGCCCCAAGCGGCCGGGGTTATGCCCAAAATGTAAAAAAGGGAACCATTGGGCTAATGAATGCCGTTCAGTGATAGACATCCATGGCCAGCCTTTAACTCAAGGTTATGGTGGCGCTCGTCCAAAAAACGGACAGCGGGGCCCACGACCTCAGGGCCCACAAATATATGGGGCAGTAGAGAATCAGGAAAAAGAACAGAATCAAGAGAGATGGCCAACCCTCCACCATCCGAGAGACCGCGGAGAGCCACTGCAGGCTCAGCAGGATTGGACCTCTACTCCACCACCAGACTCGTATTAACGCCCCAAATGGGGGTCCAGTTAATTGAAACAGATTTTAAAGGACCCCTTGAACCTGGTACAGTTGGTTTGCTGTTAGGGAGGTCATCATCAGCCTTGAGAGGACTTATTGTCCATCCTGGGGTTATAGATCCAGATTATACAGGAGTGGTTAAGATCATGGTAGCCTCCCCCCGTGGTATAACGGCTATCTCTCCTGGAGATAGAATTGCTCAGTTGATCATGTTGCCGAGCTTACATGATCGCTATGAGGCAAAGGATCGAGAGAGAGGAAAAGATGGTTTTGGGTCCACGGGCACGGAACTGACATTTTTCTCCTTGGATTTGGACCAACGCCCTGTCTTGGAGTTAAAGGTTGATGGTAAAAAGATCCTGGGCCTTTTGGATACTGGGGCAGATAGGAGTATTATAGCAAAGAAAGACTGGCCTTCAGGTTGTCCCGTAAAAGCCTCTTCTCAAACACTTCAAGGCCTGGGTTATGCTAAGACTCCAGATATGAGTGCAAGATTATTAAAGTGGCAGGACCAAGAAAACCACTCAGGAGAAATACAGCCATATGTACTTGAGCTCCCTATCTCCCTTTGGGGAAGAGACCTTTTAAAGGATATGGGATTTAAATTGAGTAATGATTATTCTGATTCAGCCCAACGTATGATGCAAGATATGGGATATGCTCCAGGCTTTGGAATAGGAAAATATTTGCAGGGGCGGAAAAGTCCCATATCTATGCAGCAAAAACAAAAGAGACAGGGCCTGGGTTTTTCTTAGGGGCCACTGAGGAGGGCATTCCCATAACTTGGAAGACGGCGGACCCAGTATGGGTTCCTCAGTGGCCACTTTCCTCTGTAAAATTGAATGCAGCCAAAGAGTTGTTGGATGAACAGATGTCTTTAAAGCATATAAAACCATCTGTATCTCCCTGGAATACACCTATTTTTGTCATTAAAAAGAAATCTGGAAAATGGAGATTATTGCATGACCTGCTTGCCATAAATCAACAAATGCAGATCATGGGCCCAGTGCAACGCGGCTTGCCGCTTTTATCATCTTAGCCAGCCTCATGGCCCATTATAGTTATAGATATAAGGGATTGTTTTTTCTCTATCCCTTTCTGTGCCAAAGATAGTGAGAGATTTGCATTTACTGTTCCATCCTGTAACCATGAGGAACCTGATCAGCGGTTTGAATGGGTAGTATTACCCCAGGGCATGGCAAACAGCCCCACTATGTGCCAACTGTATGTGGGGGAAGCCATTGCTCCCTTGAGAAAGAATTTTCCAGATTTGAGATGTGTTCATTATATGGATGATATCTTACTGGCAGCTAAGAGTGAACAAATGTTACATCGGGCCTATGAAGAATTAGTTCAATTATTAAAAAAGAAAAGGTTGTTTATTGCTCCTGATAAGGTTCAAAAGGAAAATGTGGTTGATTATTTAGGAACGAAGGTTGGACCTGAAAAGATAATACCTCAAAAGATTGAGATAAGAAAAGATAATTTAAAGACTCTAAATGATTTTCAAAGGTTGTTAGGAGATCATTTGGGTAAGAGGCTATTTGAAGCTACCAAATTATGAAATAAGACCCCTATATGATATTTTTAAAGGTGATTCAGCACTTAATTCTCCTAGGAAATTTACAGAAGAAGCAAGAAAAGCTTTATGTAAAGTGGAAGAAAGGTTACAGAGTGCCTTCCTAAAGAGATGGCAGGAAGGACAGCCCATTGCATTGTGCATATTTGCCACCTATGGTCAACCTACAGGATTGTTATGGCAGGATGGACCATTATTATGGACTTATTCAAAAATTTCTCCAAAAAAATCCATAGAACATTATTCCACTGCAATTGCTGCTTTAGCCTTCAATGGTGTCCAACAATGTTTGCAGTCTTATGGAGTTGCTCCTGCCAGTATAATAGTGCCCTATTCCAGCCATCAAATTAAGATTTTGTGTGGCACTGTAGATGACTGGGCAATATTGCAATGTAGTTTTGAAGGAGTGATTGATAACCATTATCCTAAGCATCCATTGCTATCATTTTTTAAGGAGCACCCAGTGATATTCCCTAAGGTTACTTCAGCAGTACCACTTCAAGGGTCACCAAATGTGTTTACTGATGGCTCAAAGACAGGCTGCGGAGCCTATTTGATAGAAAGACAAGAGCCCATGTTATGTCAATTTCAACCGGGCTCCCCCCAAATAGTAGAGTTGAAAATAGTAATTGAGGTGTTTAAAAGATGTCAATTTGCATTCAATTTGATCTCAGATTCAGTCTATGTGGTCAACGCAGTGAAAGTATTAGAATTAGCAGGTCCTATTAAGAATAGTAGTACTGTATGTGCCTTATTACAAGAGTTACAAGTTTTAATCTGGCAGAGAAAAAGGTGTTTTTATATTCAACATATCAGAGCACATACAGGATTACCTGGACCATTAAGTGAGGGTAATGATAAAGTTGATCAATGGAC
>CAJQZJ010017079.1:0-14879 GCA_907164525.1 Lophiomys imhausi | reverse complement strand
TTCCCCTTTGTTAGGCAATGATTTCCAAGCTCTGGTTGCGATTAAATTGATTTGCTCAAACACCTGAGCCGGATACCCAGTTTGTTGTTGAGCATATCGACCTTGCCCAAGAAGCATGTCCACATCCCAGGCTGGGTTTCCTGCTGCACGATTAGCAGCAGCTTGTTCATTAGCAAACTCAATCAAGAAAGCCTTCCAATCTAAATACTGCCCAGAGGACAGGCAGGCACGTGCCAAGCTCATCCAGTCACTAGGAGTCATGCAATAATGACTAAGAGCTTCCACCTGAGCTACAGTGAAAGCAGCATTAATCCCATAAGTGTGGACAGACTCAGTGAGTGCTTTAATTACC
The DNA here is from genome assembly GCA_907164525.1 of Lophiomys imhausi. Taxonomy (NCBI): domain Eukaryota; kingdom Metazoa; phylum Chordata; class Mammalia; order Rodentia; family Muridae; genus Lophiomys; species Lophiomys imhausi. The sequence continues at coordinate 14,527 of CAJQZJ010017079.1, read as the reverse complement.
TTAAAATCGAGAGGTTCATGATAACGATTTCCCCATCCATCCTGAAAGACAGGGTAGTACAGCTCATGTCTCACTTCCCTCCAGACATTTGGACAGAATGACCACCCACTAGGATCACTCAGAGGGGAAGTCTCATTATATGAAGGCGGCTCCAACACAGGCGGCCCCGGACCTGAGGGCTCTATCCGGGTGCAGTCAGAACTCTTCCTCAAAGATGACTTCTCCATTTCCTTTGTTAACATTTTAAGTTCCTCTTTAGACTCTGAGCTATCCTCTTCCAAAGTATCTTTCCCAGATTTGACCAAGCGCTCCTCTTTTAACTGCTCTAATGCCTCTTGTCCCTTTTCCACAGCCTTGTAATATCTCTGATCTCCGAAACAACTCCCTGCAATGTACTTTGCTCCCAGGCAAAATCTAGATCAATCCCAAGCTTATCCCAGCAACTGATAAAGGCCAGCAAGGCCAGCATTCGCTCCATTTCTGTGAGGCACTCTCTGCTTTCCTCACCTTGCTCTGCTAGTTGTGTCTTCTACTCGTCCGAATCATGGAACTTTATTGCTCCCTCCCGGAGACCTTATTGCCTCTTTACCGAGGTCCTTATTGCTCCCTTCGGAGACCTTATAGTTCGCAACTTCCCGCGAAACTTTACCTTTTGTTCGCAATCTCCGCGAAACTTTACCCTTTGTTCGCTATCTCCGCGAACCTTTACCTTTTGTTCGCTATCTCCGCGAAACTTTACCTTTTGTTCGCAATCTCCACGAAACTTTACCTTTTGTTCGCTATCTCCGTGAAACTTTACCTTTTGTTCGCAATCTCCGCGAAACTTTACCTCTTGTTCGCAATCTCCGCGAAACTTTACCTTTTGTTCGCAATCTCCGTGAAACTTTATTGTCCTAATTTATCCCAGGAACTTACCAGCGCTGCCCGTGACTGCAGGAGTTCTGAGTCTTTTTTGGGTCCCCGTACGGGCCACCACTTTTCGCGTCCCCCTCGACCAGCATGGATGCCGCAACTCACAAAAGCTCTTCTCCAGCAGTTTATTCAGGTCCCTTGAAAAGAGTCTTCCGAATGCCCGGGCAGACCCAACCCACAGGCTAAATACTATATGAACAGCCAATCAAGTAAAGCCACGTGGTGCTATCTTAGAGGCCCACGTATGCGGAAGCAAGCCAGATCAGCGGTCTTTGCCAAATATGGACTTGTTTATCATCGAGAGTGCTCACCGTCGGGCTGGTGGAAGGCGGAAACCGGCGCCATCTTTAGGGCGCGGCACATCACAGCTCTCTACATCCAAGGTTGTCCTTTGCTCTCCATACACACATAAAATGTGCACACACACACACACACACACACACACACACACTCACACACATCTTTAAAAAGATGTCTATATTCAAGCTACATTCAAGTTATTTGTCCCTTGAAGGACAACAATAGTAAAGTCAGTGACTCTCAAGGAATGGATACATAAAAGCACAAACTATCATTATATTAACTTTGCCTCACTCAGCCCTTACAGTAGTGTCACAAGACATGAGCAGCTTGGTGGTGATAAGGGGCCCACAGGGAATGTACTGTGGGCCTGACTTCTAGCACACAAACCAATCGAATCCTTAAACCCATGATTTAACTCTGAGAGCTACAAAGAATTTTGCTTGTACCTTGCAAATGTGTTTATATAAAGTATACTGCTGTATTTATCTGATATATCACAAAATGTGCAAAACTATAAATTAAGATATTATTTTTAATATATATATATATTTTCAGCTGGGTGTGGTGGCTCATGCCTTTAATCCCAGCACTCAGGAGGCAAAGCCAGGTGGATCTCTGTGAGTTCAAGGCCAGACTGGTCAACAAAGTGAGTCCAGTATAACCAGGGCTTTGTTACAAGAGAAATTCTGTCTTAAAAACCTGGAAAAAATATTTTTTTCTTTCTTCTTGAACATTCCATAAGTTATCTTCTGTACCCTTCTGGACCCAAATCCCCTGTGAAGAATCCAACCCTGACCCAAACTATTTTTTCCTCTACATCATCTAATAAACTCTACAAAGGAACTATTGTTAATTCTTTTTTTTCTTTATTTTTTATTTCTTCAAGTTACATCTCAATCGCAGTCCCCTCCCTATTCCCCCCTCCAGTCCCACCCTCCCACCCTCATCCTCCATCCTCTTCCCTTTTTTTTTCTTTTAAGTTTAAGGTATATCTTATTTCCCCCTACAGTTTTCCCTTTCAGTCCAACAAAAGGCTCTTTCTCTTATAATAATAAATACAATACAAAACAACAGAGGTAATTAGGCCACAGTTATGAGGGTTATATGGCTTAGCATACATTCCCAATGTCTACTCCATATGTATTTGGTACCTGACTTTAACATTCTACTATCTAACCATCTCCATGAGTTTAAAGTTCTATATCTGACTCAACATTCATACTAACTTGCAACACAATTTTAAAAGTATCTTCTTAGATCTATAATACTCTCTTGACTCCTAAACAACTCAAAATATAATTATGAGACTCTAGCTATCTGTTCTTCAACCACCTCAGAGACCTGAGAGGGATAAATACATCTGATTTTATAGGAAGTACAGGGCCTGCAGCTTCCTAAACTAAGAAATGACATACCAGTGGCTGCCTGGACAGTTCCCATTTTCTCTCCATATATTACTGCATCGATCTTCAGCTGTTTGGCCCCGTTTCTCTGACAGACATTGATTGTAGGGAAGGGGTTATGAAGGACTTACCTACCCTGTCTTGGCAGAGCTAGGCTGTCGACTTACCTGCTTCCAGGTTTTGTCCTTTTTGGACAGCATTCTGTCTACAGTTGGAGCTGCTAAGAGACAAGCAACATCTGCTTACCCTAATATAAGAGATAGATAGGGCCTCTTCAAAAACCTCAAGAGATGTTCAGAGTATGACATTCAAAGATGTTTTTGTAACTTTAGATTTTTTTATATCAAGACATATCAACTCCTGACAGCACCCCCTATTCTCCTCCAAGTAGAAGATAAGCATCAAAGAATCTCCAGTGAGAGATGATTGAATTAGTCGCAAGCATATCTCTTGGTAGGAAAAGCCCCTTGCTCCAACTATTGTTAATTCTTATTACAACCAAGTATTAAATATTGAAACCAGGGGCAAGATGGCAGTGATCAGCTTGGCCACATTCTGATTGTCAGGAAGACCGATTAGACAACTACAGAGATATACTCCTGCTGAATGGTAGTTTGTGAGGCACAAGTCTATATGGGTTTGCCCAGCAAAGCCAGAGACAATAAAGAACACAGTACTGGAAATATAGACATTGGAGGGTCAGAGTCACCAGACACAGGACACAGAGCCCTTCCGTGTGGGAGACTGAAATCTGAAATCCGCAGATTGGATCGTTTCAGGATGCCAGCTGGCTGTTTTAACATCCAAACAGAGGGACCTCTTCAGTTTCCTGAGTCTGCAGAATCCATGAAGGCATTCTGACACCCAGAAGAAGACCAGCAGAGCCACTATGGTAAGACTGAAGGCTATTCTCCCTGGGATATGCAGCATGCTGGCATCTGGCTGACCAGTAACTGGGGGATTCAGCTGGCAGGCGCTGAGCTTCCCTGAGCCCAAGAGTGCTGTGGACAGGATATAGACTTCATATTGGAACTAAATGTCCCCCCACCCCTTGCCTGGCCTCTCTGCTGGGCTATCTGCTGAGCTCTCCCGTGTGCATCAGGGCACAGCATCTATGTCTCAGCCCAGAGCAATGAAGCAGCTCTGGATCAGTGTTCAGTTGGAGAAACGAGACTCTACTGTTTCACAGTTACAAACTAAGAGGTAGAGACTGGCTCTAAGACTCATCTGAGAGTTGACTGGGAGGACTATAGCCACAATCCTGACACTCTAGCTACAGAGGGTCTGATGGAAGGCCCAGGTGACCCAGGTAGGCTGCTCTGGAACACTGCAATTCAGGCAGGGAAAAGGCAGCTGAGACTCTGAGTGAACTCCATTTTGGAACTCTCTGCCTTTGCTCACTTCAGCAGGGCACTCAGGCTACAGCCTCAGTCCAGGGCATTTAGATCTCCGACAAGAATGGTGAAGCAGTCCTAGACTATGGTGTGCTGGCCAAGAGGCTGGGTGGTGCCACAACACAGAACTTCAGACAGAGAAGCACAGGCTGATACTTGGACTCCCCTAAGTGTAGCTTGGGAGGTCCTTACCCACAGTCCTGACACCCTAGCTACAGGAAATCTGTTAGAAGCTCTGCTGACCCAGACAGGCTACTCTGGAACATAGGGCCTCTGACAGGAAAAGGCCGCTGAGATACTTCCTGAGTCCAAGTTCTGTAGATCCTTTGTGAATTCCATATTGGAACTCCCTGCTCACATCCACTTCAGCAGGGCTCTCTGGCTACTGCCTCAGTTACAGCATCTAGATCTCGGTCAGGAAAGGAATTTTGATCTAGCCGAGCAGGTGGGATGCACTGAACCAAAGAACTTCTGACAGAGAGGCACAGGTTGATCTTGAAACCCCCTGGGGAAGAGCATGGAAAGACCACAATCATAGTCCTGACACCCTAGCTACAGGGAAACTCCAAGAAGCCACTCTGGCACAGGCAAGCTAGACTGGAGCACAGTGATCCTGGCCAGCAAATGGCAGCTGAGCTTCCCCAAATACAAGCACTGTGAACAGAACTCCCTGATGGCACCTGCCTTGCCCCTCAACTGAATACCCAGACTACAACACAGAAAGCTCCAACTCAGAAGCAGTGAAACAACCCCTGACCCCTGCTCACTGTCTGGGTGACGTGGGCTGTAACAGATCACAGTGCCTCTGGCTATAAGGCACATGTTGAGCCTAAGGACCCCCTCCCCTCAAAGCAGCTTGGGAGGACCATGACCACAGTCCCGACCCATAAGCTCCAGGGGAGCTGCAGCTCTAGCCTACAGTCTGTGGCCTACCACCCACACTGACATCACTAAGAAGACTAGCTGGATGGATATTAGGAATCCATTAGGCAGGAATAACTCATCCCACTCCAACCTCTAACCTGAGTTCCTAATTGGGACACAACAGGAAGGGGTGATCTCTGGGAGACACACTGAGAACAAACCTCCACTCAAGGCCCCATCCAGCCTGTGGAGAGCTACTGATCACCAAGTTATAAGGCCTCTACACTAAAGCTCCCTTCTTGGCACCAAGCCCAGAAGGCACCAGAAAAAAACAGCTCAGAACAAGCAGATGGATAAAGGTCAGCGAAAAAAACAGAAATGACAAAAGTCAGGGAAATATGACTCCAACAAAATTCAGCTGTGCTAGTACAGCAAGCCCATACCATCCCATCACAGCTAAAACACATGAGAATGATGACAAATCTATACTTTGAAAAGTGATAGAGTCCTTACAAGAAGAAATTAAATTCTTAACGGAATTTAAATAATCCTCAATTTTATAAACAAAAGCAAAGGAGAATACTATTAGAGACCTCCAAGCCAAATCAGTCAAATATGAATGGGAAAGAGACAAGGCTATAAAAGATTTGAAAGCTCGGCAGACAAAGACATCTAAATTAGAGCAGGATATGTGTTACACGTTATATGTCTAAAACGTATAAAAATGTTCAAAACTTGAAATTGCAAATGGAGGCAATAAAGAAAACACAAGCAGAGAAAATCCTGGAGGTGGAAAACCAAGCAAAAAGAACAGGAACTACAGACATGAGTATCACAAATAGGATGCAAGAGACGGGAGACAGAATCTCAGGCATAGAAGATACAATTGAAGAAATCAGTACAACAAAAAGAAATGAGAAATCTAAAAAAGTCCTCAACCACAATATCCAAGAAATCAAGGACTCAATGAATGGAATCTAAGAATTATAGGCATAGATGAAGAGAAGACACCAAACTCCAAGGTCCAGGAAATATCATCAACAAAATCATAGAAGAAAAGTTTCCACACTTAAAGGAGATGCCAAATTCCACGAGGCATACAGAATTCCAAACAGATTAGACCAGAAAAGAAATTCCTCTCACCACATAATAATTGAAACTCCAAATGGACAGAACAAAGAAAGAATATAAAAGCGGTAAGAGAGAAAGGTCAAGTAACGTATAATGGCAGACCCATCAAAATTACACCTGACTTCTCCTCAGAAATTTTAAAAGCCAGAAGGACATGGGAAGACATGCTTACAAGCACTAAGAGATCATAGCTGCCAGCCCAGATTACTTTACCCAGCAAGGCTTTCTATCAACATAGATGGAGAAAACAAGATATTCCATGACAAAGCCACATTTAAACAGTATATATCCAAAAATCCAGCTCTACAGAAGATCCTAGAAGAAAAATTCCAATCCAGAGAAGATAACTACACCCAAGAAAATAAAGGAAACAAAAAACCCCACTGCAGCTAAAACAAAAGAAACACATAAATACCACCTACATCAAAATAACAGGAAATATCAACTTATGGTAATTAATATCCCTTAACATCAACGGAATAAACTCCCCAATAAAAAGGCACAGGATTACAGATTGGATCCATAAACAAGACCCATCATTTTGCTGCATACAAGAAACACATCTCACTGAAAAAGTTAGACTCAACCTCAGAGTAAAGGGCTGGGAAAAGGTTTTCCAACCAAATGATGCCAGGAAACAAGCTGGAGTAGCCATCCTAATATCAAATTAAATAGACTTTCAACTAAAATTGAACAAAAAAGAAAGGAAAGGGCACTACATACTTGTTAAAGGAAATATTCATCAAGATGACATCTCAATACTGAATAGCTATGCCCCAAATACAAGGGCACCTACATTTGTAAAAGAAACTCTTCTAAAACTTAAACCACACATCAATCCCCAAACATTAATAGTGGGAGACTTCAACACCCCACTCACACAAATGGACAGGTCATCGAGACAGAAACCAGAGAAATTATGAGACTAACAGAGGTCATGAACCAAATGGACCTAATGGATATTTACAAAATGTTTCACCAAAACACAAAAAAATACACCTTTTCAGCACCTCATGGAAACTTCTCCAACTGAACATTTAGTCGGAGACAAAGCAAAACTCAACAGATACAAGAATATTGAAATAACCCCTTGTATCCTATCAGATCACCACGGATTAAAGCTGGACTTCAACAACAACAGAAATAGCAAAAAGCCTACACATTCATGGAAACTGAACAGCCCTCTACTCAATGACCACTGGGTCAGTGAACAAATAAAGAAGGAAATCAGAGAGTTCCTAATTTCCAATGAAAATGAAGGCACAACATACCCAAACATATGGGATACAGTGAAATCAGTGCTACAAGGAAGGTTCACAGCACTAAGTAGGTTCAAAAAGATGACTGGGAAGGCTCATATTAGCAACTTAACAGCAGAAATGGAAGAGCTAAAAAAAAAAAAAATAGAATCAAACAATCCCAAGAAGAGCAGAACAAGGAAATCAACAAACTTAGGGCTGAAATCAACAACATAAAAACAAAAACAAAAAATATAAATAAATAAAGAATCAACAAAACCAAGAGTTGGTTCATTGAGAAAATCAACATAATACACAAACCCTTAGCCAAACTAACCAAAGGCAGAAGAAAAAAAATACCTCAATGGGCAAAATTAGAAATGAAAAGGGCAAAATAAAAACAGACATTGAGGTCATTCACATTCTATATCCACCATCCCTTTTTGATAAAGAGTGGAGACCTTCTGGTTGAGAGGTGGCAGCTCTAGCACAGGACAAGCACAGACTTGAAAAAGAGTCTCAGGTCAAAACAGGGCTAAAGAAACCCACCACCACTGCATAACCTCCAAGCACATGGGGACAGAAGGCTTTGAACATATCTGGACAGCAGGACCATTCAATCACAATTACTCGGGTGAAAGCCTGGTCAGGATGGACAAGTAAAAGCACATGTTTCCGACAGTCTCTGCACCTCACATACTAGGATTTCCCTCAAAGATCTATTATGATTCATCCACACTGTGTGAATTTCTTCACTGTTCATCTATACACATTTGTACTGTTCCTACCAAACTAAGGGTCACTGGCATTGCAGGCAAGAACTCAGCTAATAACCCACCAACTCAAGCTAAAAGATTAATGCTGCACAGAGGTAAGGCAGGAAACAAGGTATGGTTTCTGTTGGAACTAGATGCAAGGGGCAAAGATAACACCCTGTAGGCTGAGGGGCAGCTATGAACCGTGATGGCAATAAGAACCTGAGATGATGACATAGAATGTGTATCTCAGAGATGAGGAAGCAATGTTGTCCACTGTGTTCCTCCTCTCAAGGACAAAGTTCCTATGAATAGATGGAGGTCTGCCAGGAGATGTATGTAAGTGATTCCCAGGGAGGTGCTTCTGAGAAACATTCAAGCTACTTCCCCAAATTTATGTGTTTACAAGGATGCTTGAGACAGTCTGGTAAGGAACAAGGATGGACCAAGCTGGGAGGTGACTGAGGCCTGGAGGACCTTGTGATTCTCTGAATGAAGTAAGCTGAATCCTCTGTGACCTCACAGGGTAAGTCCCTGCCCTGGGAACCACAGTGTCCTTAGCCAGAGGAAAGCTCAGAGTCCACGAAGGAGGGTTGGCATTCACATCAATCCCATGTGTCTCTGCAGGTTTGGGCTGTTTTCTGGGATGGATGCTACCTGAAATTCAACATGTGAGTAACTACTCATTGGGAGGCACTTCCTCACTGGGGTCATAGGAGATGGGGAGACTGAACTCAGTGACGGAAATAAAGTCTCCTGCCTGAAGACAGCTCATCCTCAGAAGAACTAGAAACAGCAGGGGTCGGAAGTCTTAGCAGTGGGACTAGACACTAAAGAACACAGACAGAGAAACATGTCTACTGACCAAGGAGAGAGGCATTGAAATGAAGCCAGACAGGTGTATCTGGACCTGGCATCTAGCCCCCAGCATAGGTAAGAGGAAACTCTGAAGTTGTCTTGCCCACATCTGACCATCACTCATAGCTCATATAGGGTAGAAAGGCAAAGCATCCCTGGCACAGATGTATGATATTTCAGTCCCTGGCATTAGCAATCTTTTCATTTGTACTCAGATAGATGACACAATATGGGAACAAACATCAATGGCACTATCACAGGAAATACCATGGCCACACCCTCCCATCTAATTCTGTACTTATATACATGGTTTCGCTTGTATGTGGGCTCCTGTGTTGACTTCTTTTACAGCTCCATATAGCATATGTGAAACTGTATATAAATGACATTGAATGATGCCACGTAAGTTCCTCTACAGATACACACATTGTCAAAGGCAACAGGGTAATGCCCTTGTGGCAAGGGCATTAATAAGATGATGCCCTTGCTACAAGCACAGCATCCCTGTTGGTGGTACAGTGCTCAGCACACTGAGAGAGCATAGTTACTCCTCATGCCAGCCAGGTAAAAAGGAAAAAAAAAACAGCTTAGTAGAAGTATGGCCAAGCCTCTCTTCCCTCATATACTAGCTCAGTGGCATGGTAAAGGCTGTGCTGTAGGTATGAGGGAACTCTGTGTCTACATGGGTTGGATGAAATTGAAAAGGACTTGCAGGTGAGCATGGTAGTTTGGGGTGTGTACTGAGAGAAATGCACACAGAATTATAGGGATGGAGCCCTGATCTAAGCTCAGTGTACCAGGCAGGGAAGTGGAGAGTGACAAAGGTTGTGAGGCATGGTGTGGTATTGAAAGTGACCTTTAACAGGACCTGTGTTATGAGAGTAGATAAGGTTTCAGTCAGTATCAGTGGGATGTGTTTCAAGGAACTTCTCAAACAAAGACTCATGGATATGGTATTTAAAACTCAACAGCTTAAGGGATGATCACTCCCAGCCTATGGTACACACAGGGGCAGGATGAAGCTCTGTTGTTGTGTCCCAAGTCAGGGACAAATGTCCCTTATGGCAGTCCACAGTGTGCAGTTCAATTAGGACATGCTTCAGAGTCCTACTGTCTGGGACTTTGCTTCTTCACAGCAGGAATCTCATACTTCTACCCTTGAGTTGTCCCCAGGATGTCTGAAGGCCAGGGATTCTTCAGGAAATAGCATTCCAGTACACTTCTTAACCCTGGACATTAGGTACATTTCACGTTTTTGGTTTCTATTTCAAGAAAGGGCTTCTCTATTTCCATGGCTGTCCTGAAACTCCCTCTCTCCACCAGATCATCCTTAAACTCAGAGATCCACCTGACCCTGCCTCCCTAGAGATAGAATTACAGACTTGTACAGCCACAGCCTACAACACTCTACCTAACCCTGTACACTATCAGCACCTACATAAGGCAGTACACTCTCCACTTTTACATTTAAATTGTATGTTACTTAGGGGACCTATTTCTTGGTATGTGTGCATGTGCGTGTACATGCATGTGTGAGGGTGTGTGTCAGTGCCTTCAGGTACACAGACATGCTAGTAATAGCAAAAGCAATAACCAGAATGAGGAGAATTGGGGTTCAATTGAGTTGTAGCTATGTTCCTTATGTAACAAACAGGCAGACCTGGTCAGAAGCTGAAATAGCAGTGAATACAGAAAGTCTACAAAGTGACACGCCATACAAAGTCTCAGGATGAGGACACCATACACATGCCATGAAGAGAGGCCTCTGGAAGAACCTCTCAAGTGGGCCAACACTCAAGACTGAAGCCTACAGAAGGTAAACGGCAAACTCCTTACACCACCCACCCTCAGCAGACACAGGCCTTGAAAGGTAGGTAGGAAGTGACTCACTAGGACCTTCTCTGGGAATTCACTGACAGGGACTTTCTTGGGAACAGCCATTTTTACATTCAGCTCATAGGCCCTTCCCTGCTAAGCGCAGACACTGACTTCATACTCTTCATCTAATATCATTCCTATGATTTAATTAGGATACAAGTGTTATGTATTTGTGCATGGATCCTCATGTTCATCTGTAAAAATAGGGGATCATGTCAGGTGTTTTTTCAACTGATCTCCACCTGCATCTGTGAGTAGAAGTGACAGCAGCTGAGGCAGAGCCAGCACCTCTCCCAGGACTCTACTTTCCAAACTGGGAATGGAGGAAGCTCTGCTGCTATGCTGTTCTCCAGGGAGTGACATTCTCAGAAGTCATAGATTACCCCTGCAGGGCCAGGGAGGGAAAATTCATGACTTCCTGCTTTCTTGGCAAGCCTACTTCAAGTTGAGTTTAATGGTGGTGAAGGCACAGAATGTAGGCCAAGTTTATCAATCATCTTGGTACCAAGATAGCTGCAGATGCCACACTCTAGGTCTCTTGACAAGAGTTAAGTTTCTGATAAGCTGAACATCAGCAAAGACAAACCAAGTGTTAAACTTTGTACACTGAGGCTGAGGATGGCCCATCTCCACTGACCAGGCTCTTCCCAGGGGTGAAGCTCCCTGCAGGAGAATAAGAACTGGATCTGAGCTTCTTCCCAAGAAATGGTCAGAAGAGAAGCCTTCAAGAACTTCCCCTAAGTACCAGTCCAAAAGATACCTGTGTGGCCTGCACAGCCTTTCAGCTTTCTCCTATACAGTGAGGCTTGGTCTCTGTGAACTCACCTAACAACCATTGTCATACAAATGGGTGTGCCCTAGTTCTGCAAGCAGCTGAGGGTCTACTGGAGGCAGTTAGGGCTAGGAGAATTGAAAAGAGAAGGTGGGCAGCGATCCTGTTCAGGTAAGTAAGAGCAAAAATCTTTAGGTAACCTTTGGCTTTGAATCAGTGTATATACTTTTTAGGGTGTTTTAAAGAAAGGCGGAGGAGGGCTGAATACAGTGTGTGAGGAATTTTAAAATACAACACAAATGTGATCTTGAAAAGAGTACCAGTAGCTAGGACCAGAGGAACACCTTCCCAGAGTATGGCCATGCATAACTGGACAGACAGGACACCATTCCCACACAGGGAAAAGAGTTCTTGTGAAGATCTGCAGAGCCTCCAGTTCCTTAACAAGGACTTTGGAGGACTAACCTCTATGTTTCTGTAACTACCTGTGATACTCCACAATGGGATCTTACCACAGAAAGAGGGAAATGCATCATGGTACTACCTTGAGGGGACTACTTTTAGGCCTCAAAATATAGAATCAACCATCTTTCCACATGAGCTCACAGGCCCACTCTAGCACAGGAGTGGCCACATGACCAATGAGAGGGTCTTTTCCCTACTCCTCTAATAAGTGTTTGATGTATGATTTGTTTCATCAGGACGTGACTTGAACACGTGATTCTGACATGTTTCCTTAAGTAGGGTCAGGAATGCTCTGAGTACACTTGAGGTGGCAGAAAAGAATTTTCCTGTATACAATTCCAAAGGTCAAAACTTTCGTTTTGTTTTCTTTTTTTTTTTTTTCAGAAATGGGAACCATACGTGAAGGTGAAATTATGGTCTCACACCCACAAAGGACTGAGGGTAGAGTGCATCAGCCCTAATGACAATAGGTATTCTGACCCGGAGACAGCAAGACCAAAAAGATAGGAAAACTCAAAGGGAAAAGAGACAAGGCCAGAGGCAATCCCTTAGCCTGAGGTGGTCTGGGCCTAAGAACAAGATATCTGTCCCTTAATCTAAAGACTCCTGGGCCCAAGAAGAAATACGTGGGCCAGGGCCTATCACTTAGTTGAAGAGTACTGGGCCGAGAAGAGGTAATGTGGGCCTGGAACATCCCTTACACTGAAGAGGCCTGGCCCCAAAATGAAGAAATGTGGACCTGGGGCTATCCCTTACCCTGAACAGGCCTGGGCTCAAGAAGAAGAAATGTGGGCCTGGGCCTATCATTTACTGTGAAGAAGCCTGAGGCCATGAGAAAGTATGTGGGCCTGGGCTTATCCCATAACCTGAAGAGGCCTGGGCCCAAGAAGAAGACATGTAGTCCTGGGACTATCCCTTAGTCTGAAGAGGCCTAGGTCCAAGAAGAGGAAATGTGGGCCTGGGTCATCCCTTATCCTGAAAAGGCCTGGGCACAAGAAGAAGAAATGTGGAACAGGGCCTATCCCTTAGTCTGAAGAGGCCTAGGTCCAAGAAGAGGAAATGTGGGCCAGGGCTTATCCCTTAACCTGAAGAGGCCTGGGCCCAAGAAGAAGAAATGTGGAACTGGGCCTATCCCTTAACCTGAAGAGGCCTGGGCCCAAGAAGAGAAAATGTGGGCCTTGGCCTATCCTTTAGTCTGAAGAGGCCTGGGTCCAAGAAGAGGAAATGTGGACCTGGCCATCCCTTAAAGTGAAGAGGTCTGGGCCCAAGATAAAGATATGTGGGCCAGGCCTATCCCTTAGTCAGAAGAGGCCTGGGTCCAAGAAGAGGAAATGTTGGCCTGGGCCATCCCTTAACCTGAAGAGGCCTGGGCCCAAGAAGAAGATATGTGAGCCTGGGCCTATCCATTAGTCTGAAGAGGCCTTGGCCAAGAAGAAGAAATGTGGGCCTGGGCCTATCCCTAAGTCCCTAGTGGCCTGGGCCTACTCCTTAATGTGAAGAGGCCTGAGCCCAATAAGAAGATATGTGGGCCTGGTGCTATCCCTTAAGGTGAAGAGGCCTGGGCTCAAGAAGAAGAAATGTGGGCCTATGCTTATCCCTTAATCCTGAGAGACCTGGGCCCAAGAAGAGAAAATGTGAGCCTTGGCCTATCCCTTAGTCTGAAGAGACCTGGGTCCAAAAAGAGGAAATGTGGTCCTGGGCCATCCCTTAACCTGAGGTGGCCGGGCCCAAGAAGAAGATATGTTTGCCTGGGCCTATCCATTAGTCTGAAGAGGCCTGGGTCCAAGAAGAGGAAATGTGGACCTGGCCATTCCTTAAAGTGAAGAGGCCTGGGCCCAACAAGAAAAAATATGTGCCTGGACCTATTCCTTAGTCAGAAGAGGCCTGGGTCCAAGAAGAGGAAATGTGGGCCTGGGCCATCCGTTAACCTGAAGAGGCCCAGGCCCAAGAAGAAGATATGTGAGCCTGGGCCTATCCTTTAGTCTGAAGAGGCCTGGGCCCAAGAAGAAGAAATGTGGGCCTGGGCCTAGCCCTTAACCTGAAGAGGCCTGGGACCAAGAAGAAAAAGTGTGGGCCTCAGCCTATCACTTAGTCTAAAGAGGCCTGGGTCCAAGAAGAGGAAATGCGGGCCTGGGCCATCCCTTAACCTGAGGTGGCCCGGGCCCAAGAAGAAGATATGTTTGCCTGGGCCTATCCATTAGTCTGAAGAGGCTTGGGTCCAAGAAGAGGAAATGTGGACCTGGCCATCCCTTAAAGTGAAGAGGCCTGGGCCCAACAAGAAAAAATATGCACCTGGACCTATTCCTTAGTCAGAAGAGGCCTAGGTCCAAGAAGAGGAAATGTGAGCCTGGGCCATCCCTTAACCTGAAGAGGCCCGGGCCCAAGAAGAAGATATGTGAGCCTGGGCCATCCTTTAGCCTGAAGAAGCCTGGGCCCAAGAAGAAGAAATGTGGGCCTGGACCTATCCCTTGGTCTGAAGAGACCTGGGCCCAAGAAGGAGATATGTGGGCCATAAACAGAAAACCCAGCAGCTCCTTAAACCCCAAGAAGCCTG
>CAJQZJ010017076.1:0-12195 GCA_907164525.1 Lophiomys imhausi | reverse complement strand
ATCCACTCTGTAAACCTATGTCTTTTTATTGGGGAGTTGAGTCCATTGATGTTGATGGATATTAGTGACCTGGGTTTGTTATTTCCCATTAGTTTGGTGTAGGTGGTGGTCCTGTGCCTCTTTTGGTTTAGTTGCTGAGGGGTTTTCTATTCCCTTTGTTTTCTTGGGTGGAGTTTTCTTCTCTGGATTGGGATTTTCCTTCTAGGATTTTCTGTAGTGCTGGGTTTGTGGGTAGATACTGTTTAAATTTGATTTTGTCATGGAATATCTTGTTTTCTCCATCTATGTTGATAGAGAGTTTTGCTGGGTAAAGTAGTCTGGCTGGGCACCTATGATCTCTCAGGACTTGTAGTATATCTAACCAGGCCCTTCTAGCTTTTAACGTTTCTGGGGAGAAGTCAGGTGTAATTCTGATGGGTCTGCCATTGTATGTGACTTGACCTTTTTCTCTTACAGCTTTTAATATCCTTTCTTTGTTCTGTACATTTGGTGTTTCAATTATTATGTGGCGAGAGGAGTTTCTTTTCTGGTCTAATCTGTTTGGTGTTCTGTAAGCCTCTTGGATTTTTATTGGCATCTCTTTTTTCAGGTTTGGGAAGTTTTCCTCTATGATTTTGTTAAAGATATTTCCTGGACCTTGGAGTCGGGAGTCCTCTCTTTCCTCTATACCTATAATTCTTAGGTTCCATCTTTTCATTGAGTCCTTGATTTCTTGGATGTTGTGGGTGAGAGATTTTTTAGCCTTCTCATTTTCTTTGGATGTTGTACTGATTTCTTCCACTGAATCTTCCATGCCTGAGATCCTGTCTTCCATCTCTTGCATCCTATTGTTGATACTCACATCCATAGTTCCTGTTCTCTTCCCTTGGTTCTCCACTTCCTCTTATAACTCTGACTGTTTTCTTTATTGTTTCTATTTCTATTTTCATGTCTTGTATGGTTTTGTTCGTTTTGTACATTTCCTTCTCCAGCTTGCTTGTTTTTGTATGAAAATCTTTCATGGCTTTTTCCTTTTCCTGTTCAAGCTCTGTCACCTTGGCTTGGAGCTCTTTAGTCGTGTTGTTCCTTGTTTTGATTTGTAGAATTGTGGCTTCTTTGAATTCCTTCATAGATTTAAGTTCTTCTTGCAGGGACTCTATCACTTTCCATAATGCAGTATTGTCAATGTTTTCATGTGTTTCTGCTGGTGTGTGGTCATCCGAATTGGATGAGCTAGGGTGATTCTGCTTTGTTGGAGTCATATTTCCTTGATTTCTATTTTTTTTTTTGACCTTTGGCCATTGGATGCGTTTAGCTGTCTGTTTTCTGTGCTTGGAACCACAGTGGATGATTTGGTGCAGGGGACGAGTTACTTGGCTATCTGTTGTTGCTTACAGGGGGATTTCAAGGTCACTGTGGTTTTAATCGCCTGAGGCACTGTGAGCTGGTGCAGCCTATTCCCAGGTTGTGAGTAATGGACCAGGATTGTTTCACTTCTCCCAATTCAGACTTCCCTATGTTGCACTCTGAGTTATCAGCCTGTAATGGTTCTGATGGTATGGGCCTGTTTGCCCAGGCACAGATTCTGTGGGCTTTGTTTGTCATCACGGAGGCTGACAGGGTCTGGCTCCACACCTAACATGTCTGGATTTTCCAGGATACAGCTATGGTCCTGATTTCTGGTTTCTCTCTAGGCTTCTCGCCACAGGGCTGGACTCTGTGACTGATTCCCTTCCTCTCTGTGCCGCCAAGGGTCCCGTGGGTACCCAAAGCCCCGGATCCTCCGGCTGCCTGAGTGGTCCTCTCGTCCCAGCAGCTCAGCCGTGGGTGCTTGGATCCCTGGCCCCACCCACGCCTGTCTCTCTCCCCAGATGACCTGCCGTGGGTTTGCAGGGATTTGGCCCTGCCAGCCGGGCTCCCTCCCCAGCTGCACTATCGTCAGTGCATGGGATTCGGCCCCTCCCGCCCGCCTTTGTGCTCCCAGCTGCCTGCGCTCTCTCGGAACCTCCCGCCCTCCACTTCATGAGCGGCTGCGGACCACCCGCTGAGCCCCCTGTTTGTTCTTTGCTAAGCCTTCCACCATCTCGCAAAGTTTTTTAAGTGGGTATAAGTTCAACCTGATGTGTGGGGAGCCCAATCGGCCAGCGATCTATGGCCAAGTGGACCCTGATTCTCCCTGCTGTAAGTTGGGATCGATCTTACCAGTCGCCTCTCCAAATGGGAGTTTCCGAATCCTTGGTTTAGTGGCTTCTGTGTCTGTGAGAGATGGGGAGAGCCTTGCCCTGGGACTTTTAACAGTCCCTTGGGAGCTGTGAGTGTTCCCAGGGGGGGTCTAGCCCCTCTGGTTTTTGCACAGTGCCCAATAACTCTGTGTTTTTTATGGCTCTTTTTTCCCCCGCGTTCAAAATGCGTCAGTGTAGGTTGCCGCCATCTTGGCCCCCCCTAAAGATGCTTTAATTTTTTAAGAATTGTTTGACTTAAGACAGTCAGCTCCTGACAGCTCCCATTTGGCTTGGAAGAAGACAATGATCATCAAAAAGAAATCTCCCATCAGAAGATAAGTCTTCACAAAGAACTCTCCAATCAGGAGATATTTCCTATTGGGTAAAAATACCCCTGGTCTCTCAACAGACTATATATAGTCCAAAGATGGACCAGAGCTTAAATGCAGGTAAGTTGATGACTGATTCTGCAGAGACAGAATGGGAAAATCCTTATTTCCTGCTGCACAATTTAGTCTGTGAAAAATGATTGTCCAGAAGGCTGAAGATGATGCTCCAGCGGTATGGAGAGATATTTGGGACTGTCTAGGCAGCAAACTGTCATTTTTTCATTTTGGAAACTGTTCTTCTGTTCTTCCTGCTCACTCAAATATTAACTTTATCCCTTCTTATGTTTTAGATGGGGTTCAAGGCATAATAGTTATAAAATTTCAATTGAAGTTGAGTTGTTTAGGATTTAAAAGGATATTTTCAAGTCTAAATAAAATCTTTAGGTTTATAAATATAGGATATGATAGAATTATTTTCGTTAAGAACTTTAGACACACAAAGATAGATAGATGATTTTTTTCTTCAAGATTTCCTGATACAAATAGGCTAAACATTATGTGTGTAACTTTTATATATGGTTTTTTGATTGTTTCATATTTTTTCTTATTGTTTTTACTATATGAGTTTAAAAAATTAGCCTTTTTTTTAGACAAAAGGAGGGAATGTTGGGGTAGTGTTAAGCATAAATTTTAATTAATTGGTCCTGCTTGCTGTCTGTTACTTACATTGACTCTGATTGGTTAAAATAAATGCTGAGGCTTGAGATTGGGCAAAGACAGAAAGGTGGGACTTCCTGAGATCAGAACAGGAAGCCTGTGCTTTAAACAGACTTTTAAAGCATTCCAGCCAGCAGCAGGAAGAAGAATGCATTCCAGCCAGGAGCAGGAAGAAGAAGACACATACCTGGGTTAGAAAAAAGACCCTCATTCCACATGGCCAGGAACATCGGCATATTGTGGAGAATGGCAGCCAAGGGGATGTATGTATATATCAGGTCATATTTGGGTAATAGAATTATGAGCTGGCCTAGAAGAGCGAAGATTGCTTAGTTCAGGCCTGGGCTTTTTAAGATCAATGTGGTGTCTATGTGTGTTCATTTATAATGGATGGTTAAGGGTTAGCCACCAAACTAAATAAATATAATATAAATACTGGTTAATCCTTTTTTTTTTTTTTTTACATTTTACCATCCTCCCTCATTTTCTGCTTTTATATTCCTCCCTATCCCTAATTATGAATCCATATTAAATCAATTTTACCATGGTATTCTTCTCATGCTCCCCAAGTCCCACCCTGGCAAGGATTTCTTTTTATGTTCCTACTATCTGAAGTTACTCCAAGTTATGTACTCATATCTGAAGATTTGGAGTTAGGAGCTTCACATAAGAAAGCACATGCAATGTTTTTCTTTCTTGGTCTTTGTTAACTCATTCAATATAATTTTTTTTGTTTTGTAAAATTGTGTTTATTTATTATTTCAAGTTACATCTCCATCACATTCCATCTCTCCACCTTTCTTGTTTCCACCCTCCCACCCTCTACCCTTCTCTCCCCTATCCTACTCCTCCAGTGTGGATGCCCCCATATCTCAGCCTCCATTGTTCATCAATCTTATGAGGGCTAAGAGCTTTCTCCTCTACTGAGGGCCTACATGGTAGCTCAACTAGAGCAAAGGGTCCCATTCACAGGTAACAAAATCCATGTTCAGGGTTTTTGTTTTTTTGTTTGTTTTCTTGCTTGCTTGTTTTTTGGTCTGTTGGTTGTAGGATAGTTATCTTGTACTATATGGCTAAATCCAGTTATAAGTGAATACATGCAATGTACATTTTTTCTGAGTCTAGGTTAGTTAATTCTGGATGAGCTTTTCTAGTTCTAACCATTTGTCAGCAAACTTCATGATTACTTGTTTCTGATAGCTGAGTAATATTCCATTGTGTAAATGTACCACAACATTTTTATCCACTCTTCAGTTGAGGGATACCTGTGTTGTTTCTAGTTTCTAGCTATTACAAACAAAGCTGTTATTAACATACCTGAGGAGATGTCCTTGTGGTTTGGTAAGGAATCTTTTGGATGCATGCCCAGGAGTGGTATGGCTGGGTCTTGAGGAAGAGCTATTCCAAGTTTTCTAAGATATCACCATACAGATTTCCATAGTGGTTGTAGAAGTTTACACTCCCACCAGCAATGGGGGAGTGTTCCCCTTTCTCCACAACTGTTGGGGTAGTGTTAAGCATTCTAAATGTTAATTAATTGGTCCTGCTTGCTGTCTGTTACTTACATTGAATCTGATTGGTTAAATAAAATGCCGAGGTCTGAGATTGGGCAAAGACAGTGAAAGGTGGGACTTCCTGGGATTAGAGTAGGAAGCCTGCACTTTAGACAGAGGATTCAAACATTCCAGCCAGCAGCAGGAAGAAGAAGCATTCCAGCCAGGAGCAGCAGGAAGGAGGCACACACCATGGGTTAGAAAAAGGAACCTCATTCCACATGGCCAGGAACATTGGCATATCACGGAGAATGGCAGTCCAAGGGGACGTATGTCTATATGGAGTCATATTTGGGTAATAGAATTGCGAGGTAGTTTAGATAGGCTAGGACTGCACAACTCAGGCCAAAGCTTGTTAAAATCCATGCGGTCTCTGTGTGTACTCATTTATAAGGTCTGGATGAGAATTAACAGCTGCCAAACCAATTAACAATAATCTAAATAGTGGTTAAATAGTTTAGTTTGCAATTTTTTTTACATGTGGCGCCCAACTTGGGGCGCCACCTGAAAACTGCAAATAAATTAATTAATGTAGTTATTAGTAAGTATAAACTGTAATATTAGGCCGGCAGAGTGGCTGATGGAGCAGCCGGCGGCTTGGCAGAGGAGCAGGCGGCCTGGCCTGAGTGCCTTCACCGGTTACCAAACTTATCCTGGAGAAAGAGCCCCGGGACCAAAGGTGGCCTACACCACCTATAACCTAAACTCTGTTAATTAATATAAGTTGTTATATTAGGCCAGTAGGATTACTGGCAGCTTGGCAGGATATTCGCCTGTGCTCAAGGGGAGTCTGGGAATCCAACAGCCCGGGACTGCTTGGACTGAGGGCCTATAAACCGCCCCAGTCTTTTCCCCAATAATTAAACACACCAAGACCTTTTAATATTTTAACAAGCTTTGGCCTGAGTTGTGCAGTCCTAGCCCATCTAAACTACCTCGCAATTCTATTACCCAAATATGACTTCATATATACATATGTCCCCTTGGACTGCCATTCTCCATGATATGCTGATGTTTCTGGCCATGTGGAATGAGGTTCCTTTTTCTAACCCATGGTGTGTGCCTCCTTCCTGCTGCTCCTGGCTGGAATGCTTTTTCTTCCTGCTGCTGGCTGGAATGTTTGAATCCTCTGTCTAAAGTGCAGGCTTCCTGCTCTAATACCAGGAAGTCCCACCTTTCTCTGTCTTTGCCCAATCTCAGACCTCAGCATTTTATTTAACCGATCAGATTCAATGTAAGTAACAGACAGCAAGCAGGACCAATTAATTAACGTTTAGAATGTTTAACACTACCCCAACAATTCCCTACTTTTGTCTAAAAAAAAGGCTAAATTTTTTAACTCATATAGTAAAAACAATAAGAACAAATATGAAACAATCAAGAAAACCATATATAAAAGTTATACACATAATGTTTAGCCTATTTGTATCAGGCAATTTGAAGAAGAAAAAATCATCTTATCTATCTTGCTTTGTCTAAAGTTCTGAACCAAAATAATTTCTATCATATCCTATATTTATAAACCTAAATATTTTATTTAGACTTGAAAATATCGTTTTAAATCCTAAACAACTCAAGTTCAATTGAAATTTTATAACTATTATGCCTTTAACCCCATCAAAAACATAAGAAGGTATAAAGTTAATATTTGAGTGAGTAGGAAGCATAGAAGAGCAGTTTCCAAAAAGAAATATGAGAGTTTGTTGCCCAGACAGTCCCAAATATCACTTGATATCATTGGAGCATCATCTTCAGCCTTCTGGCCAAGCATTTTTCACAGACTAAATTGTGTAGCAGGAAATAAGGATTTTCCCATTCTGTCTCTGCAGAATCAAGACATCGACTTACCTGCATTTAAGCTCTGGTCCATCTTTGGACTGTATATAGACTGTTGAGAGAGCAGGGGCATTTTTTCCCTATAGGAATTATCTCCTGATGGGAGATTTCTTTTTTGATGCTCATTGTCTTCTTCCAAGTCAAATGAGAGCTGCCAGGAGCTGACTGTCTTAAGTCAAAATATTCTTAAAATAATAAAAACATCTTTAAATGCCATTTTCTGTATGCCTCTGAGGGATTTGAAGACATCTACTATTTTATTTATAAATCTATCTATCATCTATCTATCTATCTTTGAACAGCAAACTGTATATTTTTATCCATTTATTATCTGTTTAACCTAGTATTTGACATGACCAGGAGTTTGACTAGCCAGTCAATTTGTATTATCCAGACTCCTAAACAGATTGCAATAGCAACCCACAAAAGGATCGGAAGTAAACCTATACTTTTAAATGATTTGTACTGGCACAATACCTTACACAAGAGTTGAAATATACATATTATGTGTCAAAATATAAAATTCTATACTAATGAATCAAACTTAATCTTATTTTTGTATCAATATTTAAAATTCTATACCAATGTATCAAAAGATAACCTTATTTAAACAATAACAATAATTTTAAGTTTCAGAACAAATTAACAATAATCTAAATACTGTGTAAATAATTTAATTAGCTATATTTTTCTTTTTACACCCAACCTTGCCAGCATGTACTGCCATTTGAGGTTTTGAACTTAGTCATTCTGACATGTGTGAGATGGAATCTCAGAGTCATCTTGAGTTGCATTTCTCTGATGATTAAGTATGTTGAACAGATCGGGATCCAAATGGTGGTGGCACACATGGACTCATTTTAATCTTGGGGAAAACAGCCACAAAATTGCAATTGTTATAAGACGGTGTACAAAAAAATCTTTGTGACTCGATCCCCCTGGGTCTCACTCAACTACTCAAGGACCATTAAAAGTCCTTGGGCAGGACGCTCCCTCCCACTCTTGGACATGCACGGAAGCCACTGAATCTGGGAATTGGGAATCCCCCACCAGGAGAGACACGCCTGGTAAGATCCATTCTAATACACAGCGGGCAGATTTGGACCCCACACAGGGATACTCTCCAGCCTGCTGTCCCCCCCCCTCCCCGGTCCCACACAGGCGATCCAGCTATCTGGCAAAGGGTTGCGGACTCGTGGAACTGCACATGGCTTGGCTGCAGAGTACCCATCCAGCTGCAGATTGCAATCCACTACGGTGTACGGAAACTTGGTCAACCGTGATGCCACTTGCCAGTTTCCAGAGCCGGCTCCATACACACATTCCTGGGGCTGTGGGACTGGAAAGGCTACAGGGGGTGATGGTTGATAACCCACCACAGGATCCAACCCTGGGCAAACTGTGAAGTCTTTACTATTATTATCATACTTTTTTGCTAGTACGGGACCTTCCGCCGAAGAACCAGAGCTTAAGTGTCTACAGCTCCACCCCTGGATAAGTGAGGTTTACACCTGAGAGGCGGGGTAGAAAAACTAACCTTACAGGAGTGGAGTCAGGCAATTCGACTGCTACACCAAAGCGCCCCCTTTGGATACAAGCCCATAAGACAACAGGAGCAGACAGCTAAGAACTTACAAATGGCCAAAGTTCCCAGAAAAAAAACAGATAATCAGGGCGGAGTGATTCCAATCAAAGAAAGTGATGCTATTTCATCCAACCAGGACCACATCACCACAGCTGAAACACATGAAAACGATAACAATATTACATTATGGAAAGTAACTGAGTCCCTTCAAGAAGAACTTAAATCTATGAAGGAATTCAAAGAGGCCACAATTTCACAAATAAAACCAATGGATAATACCATTAGAGAACTCCAAAATAAGGTGGCTCAACTTGAACAGGAAAAAGACAGGGCAATGGAAGACTTCCATGCAAAGACAAGCAAATTGGATCAGGAAATGTACAAAACGAATAAAACCATTCAAGGCATGAAAATTGAAATGGAAACAATAAAGAAAACACAGTCAGAGTTAAAAGTGGAAATGGAGAATCAAAGGAAGAGAACAGGAACTATGGATATGAGTAGCAAAAATAGGATTCAAGAGATGGAAGACAGGATCTCAGGCATGGAAGATTTGATGGAAGAAATCACTACAACATCCAAAGAAAATGAGAAAGCTAAAAAAATCTCTCACCCACAACATCCAAGAAATCAAGGACTCAATGAAAAGACAGAACCTAAGAATTATAGGTGTATAGGAAAGAGAAGACTCCCTACTCCAAGGTCCGGGAAATAACTTCAACAAAATCATAGAAGAAAACTTCCCAAACCTAAAGAAAGAGATGCTAGTAAAAATCCAAGAGGCTTACAGAACACCAAACAGATTAGATCAGAAAAGAAACTCCCCTCGGCACATAATAATTGAAACTCCAAATGTACAGAACAAAGAAAAAATATTAAAAGCTGTAAGAGAAAAAGGTCAAGTCACATACAATGGCAGACCCATCAGATTTACACCTGACTTCTCCTTAGAAACTTTAAAAGCTAGAAGGGCCTGGACAGATGTCCTACAAGCCCTGAGAGAACATAGGTGCCCAGCCGGACTACTATACCCAGCAAAACTCTCTATCAACATAGATGGAGAAAACAAGTTATTCCGTGACAAAATCAAATGTAAACAATATCTTCCCACAAACCCAGCCCTACAGAAGATCTTAGAAGGAAAACTCCAACCCAGAGAAGATAACTATACCAAAGAAAGCAGAGGAAAAAAATTCTCCACAGCAACTAAACAAAAGAAGCACAAGATGACCACCTATACCAAAATAATGGGAAATAACAATCCCTGGTCACTAATATCCATCAACATCAATGACTCAACTCGCCAATAAAAAGACACAGACTTACAGACTGGATCCATAAACAAGACCCATCTTTTTGCTGCATACAAGAAACACATCTCACTATTGAAGATAGAAATTATCTCAGAGTAAAGCGCTGGGAAATGTTTTCCAAGCAAATGGACCCAGGAATCAAACTGGAGTAGCTATCCTAATATCAAACAAAATAGACTTCCAATTGAAGTTAATAAAAAAAGACAGAGAAGGGCATTACATACGTTAAAGCAAATATTCATCAAGAGGACATCCCAATATTGAATATCTATGCTCCAAATACAAAGGCACCTACATTTGTAAAACAAACATTTCTAAAACTTAAATAGCATATCAATCTCAACACTTTAGTAGTGGGAGACTTCAACACCGCCCTCATAACAATGGACAGATCATCAAGACAGAAGCCAAACAGAGAAATAATGAGTCTAACAGAGATTATGAACCAAATGGACCTAACAGATATCTACAGAACGTTTCACTCAAACACAAAAGAATACACCTTCTTCTCAGCACTGCATGGAACCTTCTCCAAAATCGGCCAAATAGTTGGTCACAAAGATAGCCTCAACAGATACAAGAAAATTGAAATAACCCCTGTATCTTATCAGACTACCCTGGAATAAAGCTGGACTTCAACAGCAAAAGAATCAACAGAAAGCCTACACTTACATAGAAATGAACAACTCCTTACTAAATGACTACTGGGTCAGGGAAGAAATAAAGAAGGAAATCAAAGACTTCTTAAAATCCAATGAAAATGAAGGCACAACATACACAAACCTATGGGAAACAATGAAAGCTGTGCTACGAGGAAAGTTCATAGCAGTAAGTGCCTTCAAAAAGAACATTGTGACAGCTCATATTAGCGAATTAATAGCTAAACTGGGTGAATTGGGAAAAAAAAGAAGCAAACACTCCCAAGTGGAGCAGAAGGCAGGAGATTATCAAACTTAGGGCTGAAATCAACAACTTAGAGACAAAAAGAAATATACAAAGAATCAATGAAACCAAGAGTTGGTTCTTTGAGAAAATCAACAAAATAGACAGGCCCTTAGCCAAATCAACTAAAAGGCAGAGGGAAAAAACCCAAATCAACAAAATCAGAAATGAAAAGGGATAAATAACAACAGACATTGATGAAATCCAGAGAATATTTGGGTCCTACTTTAAAAACCTATACTCCACCAAATTTGAAAACATAAGCGAAATGGACAATTTTCTTAATAGATTCCACCTACCAAAGCTAAATCGAGATCAGATTAACATATTAAACAGCCCTATAACCCCTAAGGAAATAGAAACAATCATTAAAAATCTCCCAACCAAAAAAAGCCCAAGGTTGTTCAATTCAGGCAAAGTCTTGTTAAAATCCATCAGGTTTCTATGTGAATATTTATAATGGCGTGTTAAGGGTTAACATTATTGCCCAATAACAATAATCTGAATACTGGTAAACAATTTAATTTAATTAATTCTCCAATGGGCTTTGAAATTTCAGAAGCTCAAGCCAGGCTCAGTGTCTCTCTTCTTGCTACCTAAATATCCAGATGTAGAAATCAAAGCTATTTATCCAGCACAATAACCAAGCTATAATCCATAGAACTGCAGACTTTAGGTATATAGTAAGGGACCAGGGGTGAAAAAAAACATTTTCCTAAAAAATGGAAATAAAATAAATAGTTATGAATTCATGGGGGAAGGTGGAATTGAAGGATAAATTGGAGCTGGGAAATGGAGAAAGGGATGAAGGAATGTGGAGAGAAACAGCTAAAATTAAAGGCCATTAAAGGTATAAATCATAGTGAAAGATTCCTAAAATATATGCAGATATAAATGTGATCTAAATAAAATTCTAAAGGAAACAAGACCCTAACTTGCTACCTTTTGTTGACAAATGAAGCTTCCAGTAACAGGATTGGGATACATCTAATTGAGTTTTTGAACAAAAAGGTCCATGGGAAACTCCAAACAACCCACAATATTGCCGAGACTATTGGTTGCTCTCTATAAACTGATAGCAAGACACCATTGCTGAAGACAATACCTACACAACTCATTCAATATAGGGCTGCTGTCTACATAGAGACTTCATCACCATATGTTAATGTCTTTAGTACAGAAAGGTACTCTTCATGCTACCAAAGGAGAAATGTAAATACCAATACAGCCTCAAACCCTCTGATTTTCTGCAAATGTGTCCAGCCTATAAGTTATGCAAATGCTATGGTGGCACAAAGTATGTGGGAGTAACAAACATATATCAGATTTGACTTAGGGCTCACTCGATGAGATGGAACTAATCCCATTACTGCTTGGATGACCAAGAACTTGAGACTAGAATCCTCATAGACTTAGGGCAATACCAATTATTACTGATTTTTGAGAGTGGGGGAGAGATAGAGAGGAGAGAGAGAATCAAAATGATATCTGATGAAAATATACTGAGAATCAATGCTTTGTTCAGTGATTATCAGAGAAGCTTCCACCTGCAGCAGATGAGAAGGAATAGAGAGAATTATAGCCATATATTTTGCAAACAGTGATATTAGATCACTGGGCCTTAACTGGAATACCTCTCTCAACTTCTTCCCCTCAGGGCTCAGAGAACTCTGCAGAAGAGTAGACAGAAATAGTGTAAGAGCCAAAGAGGATGGAGGG
>CAJQZJ010017071.1:0-11186 GCA_907164525.1 Lophiomys imhausi | reverse complement strand
CCACCTGACATCTATCTAGAGAGGTTCCTTGCCGCGTTGACCCCAATACATGACGCAGACCCAAATTCTGTTCCGTAGGGCGTCATACTGTCAGTGCCCCGCCCCCTACCAAGTGCTGACACAGGTTGGGTTAGTTCCCTGACATCTCAGCAACCTTCTCTGTAGAGTGGGGCTCACTGGTGACCCGGAAGCATATGGTGACGTCACCTGCAGCAGGGCCCTGAGCTGGGGAAAGATAAACTAATGCTGAGAGTACTGAAGCCTGTGGCCGCTTGTGTCCCGGAAGCAGTGACTTAGGCGGCGCAGGGTTTTTACGTTATGCATCTTCACCATTTGTTGTGTGCATTCGATACTATTTGTCTTGTTTCTGGATCCAGACAGTCGGAGGTGGTGTCCCTGCTGAACGTGCCTCCATGGCTGAAGACACAGCACAGAGCGACCAGAGGCAGGTGAGATCCCCCACCACCGCACCCCAGCTTCATCCTTTACCTGGCTGTCCCAGGAACTCCCTTTCAGGCTCGGCTCTGATGGCTGCTGGTTATACCCCTGGACCTAGTCAGCCAGTACAGTAGCATAAATGACCTGCTTCCGGTTTATTTGAAATTTTTGGTGTTTAATTTCTTGTGTCATTTATATATTTTAGATATTAGCACTTTGTCGTATGTTGCTTTGGTGAAGATCTTTTCCCCTCAGTAGGGTGCTGTTTTGTTCTTCTGACTGTGTCCTTTGCCTTACAGAAGCTTTTCAGTCATAAGGTCCCATTTATTGATTGTTGCCCTTAGAACCTGAGCTATTGGTGTTCTTCAGGAAATTGTCACCCATGCCAATGAGTTTGAGGATTTTCCCTACTTTTTCTTTTATTAATTTTAGTGTGTGTGGATTTATGTTGATGTCTTTGATCTACTTAGACTTAAGTTTTGTACAGAGTGATAAATCTATTCCCATTTTTCTCCGTGGTGACATACAGCTAGTCCATCACCATTTATTCAAGATGCTTTCCATTTTCCATTGTATGGTTTTGGCTTGTTTGTCAAAAATTAAGTGACTGTAGGTGTGTGGGTTTATTTCTGGGTCTTCAATTTGATTCCATTGATCAACTGGTCTGTTTCTACATGATGTTTTTATTACTATTGCCCTGTAGTACAGCTTGAAATCCTGGATGGTGATACCTCCAGATGTTCTGTTATTGCACATGCTTGATTTAGCTATTCTGTTTTTTTTGTTTTTCCCTATGAAGTTGACAGTTCTTTCAAGGGCTATAAAGAATTGTATGGGTATTTTGATAGGAATTGCATTGAATCTGTATGTTGCTTTTGGAAAGATGGCCATTTTTATTATGTTGATCCTACCCCTCCATGAACATGGGAGATCTTTCTATCTACTGATATCTTCTTCAATTTCTTTCTTCAGGGACTTGAAGTTCTTGTCATGCAGATCTTTCACTTGGTTGGTTAGAGTTACCCCAGGTATTTTATATTATTTGTGGCTACTGTAAAGGGTGTTGTTTTCCATATTTCTTTCTCAGCTAATATAATTTTTGTGTAAAGAAGGGCTATAGATTTTTTAAAAATTGATTTTGTATCCAGCCATCTTGCTGAAGGAGTTTATCAGCTGTAGGAGTTCTCTGGTAGGATTTTTTGGGTCACTTATATATACTATCATAATATCTGCAAATAGGGTTGCTTTCACTTCTTCCTTTCCACTTTGTGTCCCCTTGATCTCCTTGAGTTGTCTTATTGCTCTATCTAAAACATCAAGTACTATGTTGAAGAGATACATACGGAGAGAGTGGGCAGCCTTGCCTTGTCCCTGATTTTAGAGGAAATGCTTTAAGTTTCTCTCCTTTTAGTTTGATGTTGGTTATTGGCTTGCTGTAAATTGTTGCCTTTATTATGTAAGTATGGTCCCTGTATGCCTGATCTCTCTAAGACTGTTAACATGAAGGCATCCTTGATTTTGTCAAATGCTTTTTTTAGCATCCAGTGAGATGACCATGTGGTTCTTTTCTTTCAGCTTGTTTATGTGGTGGATTGGACTGATAGATTTTCTTATGTTGAACCACCCCTGCATCCCTGGGATGAAGCTTAGTTGATCATGGTGGATGATACTTTTGATGTGATCTTGGATCCGGTTGGCAAGTATCTTATTAAGTATTTTTGCATCCATGTTCATAAGGGAAATTGGTCAGAAATTTTTTTTGTCTGTTGGGTCTTTGTGAGGTTTAAGTATCAGTGTGACTGTGGCCACATAGAATGTGTTTGGCAGTATTCCTTCTGTTCCTATGTTGTGGAAGCGTTTCAAGAATATTGGTTTTAGCTCTTCTTTGAAGGTCTGGGAGAATTCGGTGCTGAAACCATCTGGCCCTGGGCTTTTTTTGGTTGAAGACTTCTAATGACTTCTTCTATTTCCTTAAGGGTTATAGGACTGTTTAATTTATTTATCTGTTCTTGGTTTAACCTTTGGTAGATGGAATCTATCAAGAAAATTGTCCATTTCATTTAGGTTTTCCAATTTTGTGGAGTACACGTTTTTGAAGTAGGACCTAATGATTCTTTGGATTTCCTCAATATGTGTTGCTATTTCCCCCTTTTCATTTCTGATTTTGTTGATTTGGGTATTTTCCCTTTTCCTTTTTGTTAGTTTGGATAAGGGTTTGTGTATTTTCTTGATTTTTCTCAAAGAAACAACTCTTGGTTTTGTCAGTTCTTTGTATTGTCATTTCTGTTTCTAAGTTGTTGATTTCAGCCCTGAGTTTGATAATGTCCTGCTGTCTGGTCCTCTTGGGAGTGTTTGCTTCTTTTTGTTCTAGCTCTTTCAGGTGTGCTTTTAGGTCGCTAGTATGGGAACTCTCTAATTTCTTTTTGAAGGCACTTAGTGCTATAAACTTTCGTTTTAGTACTGCTTTCAGTGTATCCCATAAGTTTGGGTATGTTGTGCCTTCATTTTCATTGAATTCTAAGAAGTCTTTAATTTCTTTTTTATTTCTTCCCTGACCCAGAGGTCATTGAGTAGAGAGTTTTTTATTTTCCATGTGTTTGCAGGCTCTCTGTTGTTTTTGTTATTGTTGAAGTCTAGCTTTATTTCATAATGGTCTTATAAGTTACAAGGGGTAATTTCAATTTTTCTGTATCTGTTGAGACTTGCTTTGTGACCCACTATATGGTCGATTTTGGAGAAGGTTCCATGAGGTACCGACATGAAAGTATATTCTTTTGTTTTGGGGTGAAGTGTTCTCTAGATATCAGTTAGGTCCATTTGATTCATGACATCTATGAGGTTCATTATTTCTTTCTCTGTTTGGTTTTGCATCGTTGATCTGTCCAGTGGTGAGAGTGGTGTGTTGAAATCTCCCACTATTATTCTGTGAGGTTCAATGTGGGATTTGAGCTTTAGTAAGTAGTGTTTCTTTAACAAATGTGGGTGCCCTTACATTTTGGGCATAGATGTTCAGTACTGAGATGTCATCTTAGTGGATTTTTCCTTTGATGAGTATGAAGTGTCCTTCCTCATCTCTTTTGATTAATGTTGGTTGAAAGTCTAATTTATTGGATACTAGATGGCCACTCCAGCTTGCTTCTTGGGTCCATTTGCTTAGTATATCTTTTTCCAGCACTGTCCTTGGAGACAATGCCTATTGTTTTTGCTGAGGTGTGTTTCTTGTAAGCAGCAGAATGTGGGATTCTATTTTTGCATACATTCTGTTAGCCTGTGTCTTTTTATTGGGGAATTGAGTCCGTTGGTGTTGAGAGATATTAATGACCAGTGATTGTTACTTCCTGCCGCTTTGATGTTGGTGGAAATAGTGTGTGAATGAGCTTCTCTTCTTTTGGTTTTGCTGAAGGTGAGTTATTTGCTCCTGTGTTTTCCTGTGTGTAGTTAACTTCTTTGGGTTAGATTTTTTTTCCTTCTAACATCTTATATAGAATTGGATTTGTGCATAGATATTTTTTGAGTTTAGTTTTGTCATGCAATATCTTGTTTTCTATGTTGATTGACAATTTTGGTGGGAATAGTAGTCTGGCCTGGTATTTGTGGATTGTTAGGGTTTGTAAGTGTCTTTTGCCTTTTAGTGTCTCTGATGAAAAGTCAGGTGTGATTCTGATAGGTTTGCCATGACATGTTACCTGGCCAATGTTCCTAGCAACTTTTGATATTTTTCTTTGTTCTGTACATTTATTATTTTGATTATAATATGGCAGGAGGATTTTCTTTTCTGGTCTAATGTATTTGGAGTTCTGTAAGCTTATTGTGCAATTATAGGTATCTCCTTTTTTATTTTAGGTTTGGGAAATTCTCTTTAATGGTTTTCTTCAAGATAATTTCTGTTCCATGGAGCTGGGAATCTTCTCTTTCTTCTATTCCTATTAGTCTGAGATTTCATATTTTTTCCCTGAAGGTTTTGTGTCAGGATTTTTTTCGGATTTGACATTTTCTTTGACAGATGTCTCAATTTCTTCAGTTTTATTCTCTGTGCCTGAAATTCTTTCTTCCATCTCTTGTATTCTGTTAGTGATGCTTGTGTCTGTAGTTCCTTTAACTTTCTTAAGGTTTTCCAGTTCTATGGATGTCTCAGCTTGTGTTTTCTTTATTGCCTCAACTTCCCTTTTCAGGTCTTCCATTCCTTTAAGAGCTTTATTCATTTCCATCACCTGTTTTGCAGTATTTTGTTGTTGCTCTCTGAGGTATTTGATTTCCTCCCTTAAGCCTTCTATTATTATAAATGTAGGATTATGATCATTTTCCTTTGCTTCATTCATGTTAGGATGTACAGGATTGTCTGTAGCATTATAGCTAGGTTCTGAGACATCATATTGCTTTTCTTTGTCTTTCTTTTTAATGATGTTCTTTTGTTGGCCTTTAGTCATCTGACTGACCCTGGTGCTGTCTGTCTGTTTCTGATATCAATTGATCTGGTGCTCAGGGAAAACCCCTGTTCTGGGGACTGGGTGATCCTGAGATCCTGGTGTCCACCTCTGGATGGTGAGTAGGTTCCTGTAACAGACTAGCTCTCAGAGAGTGACTGTCACTCTCCTCAACTGGTTGTGACCCAATTGGACCAATATACAGTGGATTGGAGTGGGCAAGGGGCTATCTTGTGAGGACCTGAGAGCTGGCTGGTCTCCTCAAAAAGGCAGGTCGAGCTGTGGTTGGACCTGTGTTCTCCCCTCTCTAACATAGTCGTTTTGGTTCAGCAGCTATGCTGATCGTACAGGCAGGGAGCTCCACCCAAGATGGGTGCCAGGCTCAGCGTTTTTGTTGCTGACTACCTGAAAAGCTTGGGTGGTCGGGTGAGTGGTCTGCACCAATGTTTTTGGGGAGCACCCTGTTGCCAGCTATGTTTGCAGTAAATCTTGGCTCCTGATTGTTTTGCTGCAGCTGGGTTTAGTCTCTGCCACTCAGCTACAGTGCACACTGTGCCATCATGTTGGGAACTGCAGAAAGAAAAACTTACTTACCTTTGTTCTTGTGGTCCAACTGTTTTTCCTGGTTGGGTGTACAGATCCTAGTGCAGGCTGGATATCCCAGAGTGAGTTTTTAAGGGAAAAATCATAACCAAGCAGGAAGAATCAGTTCTATCCCAGGTGCATTGTGTCTAACCTAGCAAAAGAACAAGTTCTATCCCAGGTACATTGTGCCTAAGTAGCCAGAGAAAGCATTTTAAGATGATTGATTCTTAGGGTAGTGGAAACTTAGGGGCCTTCCAGTTCCCCACCGTTCTGGGAGAAAGGAACGTATCAGGGTATGGTGGCTTTGTTTAGATAGAACATCCATCATTAATTAAAGCAGAACATGTAACAAATACTGAATTGTAATTAAAAGGCCATTTTTATGTCAGACAGGCAGAGCCTGAGAACTTGAACTCAGTTTCACCCCATGATCAAAATGGAGACTAAAGGCGAGATGTCTACAGGTATGCTAAAAGCTAAAGTAGGTCCCAACACCTGGACAGCTGTCCTTCAGAACCCTGCCTTCAGTTTGCAAAGTTTGTTATTGTGGGCAATAACACATTTCCCTAGTCCTCTCACAATGTCCACCCCAGTCTGCTGTCTGTCCTAGCCTTGAGCTTTCTCGTGTGTTTTTTATGTGGGCATTCATCAGACCTGTCTGCCTTACTTCCTTTACCTCCTTCCCTCCCTCCATTCCTCCCTCACTCTTCTTCTCTCCCTCCATTCCTCCCTCACTCTTCCTCCTTCCTTCCTTCCTTGTTTCTTTCTTCTTCATGAACTCATTTGCTCATTTTATATCCCAATCACAGCCCCATTCCTCCTCTCCTCCCAGTCCCATCTTCCCACCCACTTCCTCCATCCTCTCCCAAATTGCCCTGGCACTTCAAGTCACATCAGGACTAAGTGCCTCCTCTTCCACTGAGGCCAGACAAGGCAGCCCTGCTAGGGGAAAAGGATCCAAGGCAGGCAACAGAGTCGAAGTCAGAGATAGCCTCCGCTCCAACGGTTAGGGACCTACAGGATGACCAAGCAGTCCATCACCTCCATAAGTGTAGGGGCCCAGGTCCAATGTATACATGCTCTTTGGTTGGTAGTTCAGTCTCTGTGAACCCACATGGGCCCAGGTTATTTGACTCTGTTGGTCTTCTTGTGGTGTCCTTGACCCCTCTGGCTCCCTCAATTCTTCCCCCAACTCTTCCACAAGATTCCCTGATTCCATCTAATGTTTGGCTGTGGGGCTTTGCATGTGTTTCCATCTTCTGCTGGATGAAGCCTCTCAGAGGACAGTTATGCTAGGCTCCTGTCTGCCATTAAATGTCAGAAGTATGTGGTCTTCTTTTTTACTTTGAATTTTCATGGGGTTACAGTTAAAGACATTGCCATGAATGTCAGAAGAGACTTTTAACTTTAAACAGTCGAGACTGTCATAGACTATGAAGCCTTTTGAGGTTAGGCTGAATAGATTTTTGCATTATGGTATGGCTACAAGCCCATGGGGTTAGGGAGTGCGTTGTGGTGGTTTGAATAAGAATGTCCCCTTATAGGCTCATATATATCAAATGCTTAATTATCAGAGAGTGGTACTACTTGAGAAGGCTTAGGAATTGTGGCCTTGTTGGAAGAAGTGTTTCACTGGGGAAGACTTTGTAGTTTTAAAAGCCCAAGCCAGTTGCTCTCTCTTCTTGTAGCCTGCTGATCTAGATATAGAACTCCGAGTAACTTCTCCACGATGCTAATAGACGAAACTCTGAAACTATTTGGTGCAGCTATTCTTTCTCACTATTTCCTCTTTTTAGACAGTATATTGATGTTTCTTAATTTTAAGCAAGAAAATGCAAGCCACTCCTCCTAACAACGCCAGACTGCAGAGTCCTTCCTACTGAGACGTTCAGGGGCAGGCAGCCTCTGTCCTTGCCTGTGCAGTAGCCCTGAAGAAGTCGCCCGTGGTGGCCTTAGGACTCGAGTGTCACCACTTTAACCTTATGGCTGTCTGTTGTCTTCATACAGATCGATCACCTTTCCTTTCCTTTAGTCCCATGTTGGTTCTATTTCCATTAAGTGTCCTTTGCATAAAATAATGACATTTATGTTTCTAAAGTTATAGGGTTCTTTAAGTAGTTTAAATAAAATAAATGAAGCCATTGTAGCAGAAACTGGGAGATGAAATTCGAGAGGTGGCTAGAAATACACCTTGTGGGTGAAGATGTTTAAGCGTGTCCATGAAAGCTAGAATTAGTAAAGGGTTTCAAGGAGAGGAAGACATGACCAGAGTGACATTTTAGATTAGTCCAGATGGCATCGACACTAGGAAGGTGGATAATGAGTCAGCTTGAGTCATGTTAGGTAGTGAGAGTCATCTGAGCAGGCCTAACACCAACAGCTTCCACTTCCCTCACATTTTGTCCTGTCAAAATACTCTAGTTCAAATAGTGATTGGCCTGGCTAAAGTCCTGACTGCCCATCAGAACTTGTCACCTGGTTATATAGAGGTGAGGAAAAGATAAGAGGATTGTGGTATTCCTCAAGTTTCAAGCTTAGGCAATGCTTACGATTTTCAAGGTGTCCTAGTATTGAGTTGGAAAAGTCAGAAGGAAAAATAAGATTTTAAAAAGCTATTCATCATGGCTTTATATGTATTAGAGGAGATTGCTGGGTCTGTCCCAGCAGGTCAGGCAGAGGAGAGGAGGGTTGGCCCAGCCAGCCCTCGCTCATGGACTGAGCAGAATGGTGAGTGTAGGTGACCCGGAACCCTAACCACACCGCAAGAGAACACACTGAATCGGGAGATGTTTCCAAGCAGTATCTCGTTTTTATTGTTACAGGCTGTTTCTTTTATAGGTTAGGAAAAGGGGGTCCAGTTGAAGGAATAGTGTGAGGTTATGTAGATTGTGAGGTAAAGGGGTAAGGTACAGAGAGGCCCAATAGCTAAATGAGCCTGGCTGTAGTCAGGCAGAGCTAACACCAGAACGGTGCTCAATTATCCCAATGATTCGGATGGTCTCCAAACTCTAGTCTGGCTTGGCCAGGTACTGTAGGCCCCAATCCACTTAGGCCCAACAGGAGACCCTATAATCATTTGAGTAAATGGGTGTAGAAATCAGCAGGCATAGTCCTACAGATCCCTCCTGTGTCTAGTTTTAGAAATAATTTGTTTAACAGTATTTATATTTAAGTTGAAAATTCAGCACAAGACTGTATGAAGTTTAAGTATTTTCCTCTATGGTTGACATAAATTTGTTTATTGATTGAAAAGTTTTATTCTGTATTTCTGGCTATTATAGATTTGGTTGGCCTCAAACTCAAAAGGAACCTATCTGTCTTTGTCTCCCACATTTTGGGATTAAAAATGTGCATTTATATTTTTTCTTTCCTTTTCTCTTTTCCTTGGAGATTTAATTTCTATGTGAATATATCTATCCTTATTGAGATAGAGGGTTTTTTGTTTGTTTGTTTGTTTTTGTAGCTTGGGCTGTCTTGATTTGCTCTGTAGAGCTCTGTAGATTAGATTGGCCACAAAGTCACAAGAAACCTGCTTTTTCCTTGTCTTCCAAGTTTTGGGATAAAGGTATGAATTTAATTAATTGAATTACCTTTATTAAGCAATAACATTAGTTAAACCATTTTGTATTAGTCTGAGTTCCAATTCTCCCGTGGGAGCCCCATTCTTAAGGAGATTGGTTTAGAATAGAATGATACGCTATTTTACGTTATCTTTTCTTAATTGTTGGCAGTGGGAAGCATGCAGCTTGCATGTTCGTCCCCCAGCCTAATTCTGGTCCTTACATTGACTAATAGAATATCTCTCTCTTTCTTTTCTTCTTCCTTTTTTTTTTTAATTTAAGATTTTTCAAGATAGGATTTCTCTTGTGTATCCTTGTTCTGGACTCTTTTTGTAGACCGGGCTGGCCTCGAACTCACAGAGATCCGCCTGCCCCTGCCTCCCGAGCGCTGGGATTAAAGGCGTGCGCCACCACTCCCGGCTAGGCTGCCAGTTGTTTAGTACGTAAGGAGAGCAAAGCTTTCTTCTACCTTTGCTGCAAGGCAGTAGCTTTTGTTACGGGAGCCGCTCCTTTGAAATGTATTCAGTCAGGTTTGGCTCCCTACTCTTTGGCTAAGAAACTACCTTTTATGCGGGCCTTCTCAGGCTGTAAGCATGGATTCTAATTGCTGTAGTTGGAAATAATTTGTAGAAATAATTAAATTGTTTAACAGTATTTATATTATTCTTAATTAACTGGTGACTGTTAATCCTTAACCAGCCAAGAGAGGGAAGACATAAGGGCACGCATGTTAGAGTAGGGAGAGAGATAGAGGTGGACAGGCAGAGACAGGAACGGAATTGGGTAAGAGGGGAAAGCCAAGAGAAACACGGCTGAGAAGCTGTAGCCCGGCATGCCCTGCGTGGCACGTTCCCACCTGACATCTATCTAGAGAGGTTCCTTGCCGCATTGACCCCAATGCATGACGTAGACCCCAATTCTGTTCTGTAGGGCGTCATACTGTCAGTGCCCCGCCCCCTACCAAGTACTGACACAGGTTGGGTTAGTTCCCTGACAGCAAATGAGCAACCTTCTCTGTAGGGTGGGGCTCACTGGTGACCCGGAAGCATATGGTGACGTCACCTGCAGCAGGGCTCTGAGCTGGGGGAAGATAAACTAATGCTGAGAGTTCTGAAACCTGTGGCCGCTTGTGCCCCCGAAGCATTTAGTGACTTAGGAGGCGCAGGGTTTTTACGTTATGCATCTTCACCATTTGTTGTGTGCGTTCGATACTATTTGTCTTGTTTCTGGATTCAGACAGTCGGAGGTGGTGTCCTTGCTGAACGTGACTCCATGGCTGAGGACACAGTACAGAGCGACCAGAGGCAGGTGAGATTCCCCCAACGACCCTCCAGGCTCATCCTTTGCCTTGCTGTCCCAGGACTCCCTTTCAGGCTCGGCTGTGATGGCTGCTTGTTCCATCCACCCCAGGGCCTCGTCAGCCAGTACAGTAGTGTGACTGAACTGCTCCCCGGAGAGCCAGAAGGCTGGATTCAACCCTGTGCTCTAGCCATAGGATCACCCTGTTCAGGAATAGCTGCACCCTGACCACCCGAACACCAGGCTGAGAATGATGCAATTTATTGAATACTGAACAAAGACTGACCTGTCAGGAACACAGTCTGGATTTGGAAACCAAGACTGTGACCATGAGTCCTTCTCAGAGTGAGTTTTTAAAGAGAAAAATCATAACCAATCAGGAAAAATCAGTTCTATCCCAGGTACATTGTGCCTAAGTAGCCAGAGAAAGCATTTTAAGATGATTGATTCTTAGGGTAGTGGAAACTTAGGGGCCTTCCAGTTCCCCACCGTTCTGGGAGAAAGGAACGTATCAGGGTATGGTGGCTTTGTTTAGATAGAACATCCATCATTAATTAAAGCAGAACATGTAACAAATACTGAATTGTAATTAAAAGGCCATTTTTTATGTCAGACAGGCAGAGCCTGAGAACTTGAACTCAGTTTCACCCCATGATCAAAATGGAGACTAAAGGCGAGATGTCTACAGGTATGCTAAAAGCTAAAGTAGGTCCCAACACCTGGACAGCTGTCCTTCAGAACCCTGCCTTCAGTTTGCAAAATTTGTTATTGTGGGCAATAACACATTTCCCTAGTCCTCTCACAATGTCCACCCCAGTCTGCTGTCTGTCCTAGCCTTGAGCTTTCTCGTGTGTTTTTTATGTGGGCATTCATCAGACCT
>CAJQZJ010017064.1:0-11370 GCA_907164525.1 Lophiomys imhausi | reverse complement strand
TTAACTATCCTAGACCGTTTTAGACGGTTGGTATCAAGAGGTCAGAGCTTCACATTTTATTTTTAAGTATCTCTAGGTATGATACCATTAGGAAGCGTTACCTTTAAATTTGTATCAATATACAAAGATCTATTCAATTGTGGTTAAATATACTCTTAATTATGTATCAATATACCACGATCAATGCCTATGTAGCCCAATATAATCTTACTATTACGTCCATATGCAAGGGTCAATACCATTGTGGCCAACTATAATCTTAATTTTGTATCAATATACAAAGATCAATACCGATGTAATCCAATACAATCTTATTTTTGCACAATAAACAATGGTCAATACCACTTTAGCCAAATAAACTACTAATTTTGTATCAATATACAAAGGTATAAGGGCATATTCAATAATCTTCCCCTTCTTCTTGGACCTTCCTGTGCTATGTCTATATCTTATTTTTCTCAAGCCCATGCACTCCTACATAGGAGAGGAAGAAGGATACAGAAAAGGAAAAGTAGGAATTCCCTGGGGCTAACCTCCAAAACCCATTAAGACAGGACCATTTATCAGCTTGTAGTCTCTTCCCCTACATAACAGAGTTTTCAGTTATCCTTCAAATAACCAAAAAGAAGGGTGGAGAAACACCCTCCCTACCCTCTGGGCTTGGGACGTCGCTCTCTTAAAGTGACTTCCTGCTGATGTGGGTCGTAGTATACCTGTTTGGGGCCCCAACCCAAATGGGAAAAATGATTAAAAATGTTAGTACACTCCTTTTATGTTCAGTCCTTCTGTTCTCAGCTGTTTAGATGACCTAAGGGGTTTGTAGACAGAAGCTGATCTTGCAGGCTTCACTGAGGTTCCTGCAGGGGCATTGTGTAGAGCTGAACGGTCCCAGCGACATTGGATTGCCTTGGTGGTTGCAGGCCCCTGATGGAGGCAGCTATTGAGGAAGTCTGCCAGGCAGAATCAACTGGGTCACTCGTCCTCCTTGGTGCCTGATTCTGCTCTCTGCTGAGGATTCCGCTGTCCAGCCGTCCCCGGGCTCCCCTAATGGACACTTCGATTCTCCTGGAACGATAAGAACAGAGCCCTGCCCCAATCCCAACCCTAGGACAATTGCCCTCTTTTTTTTGGGGGGGATGGGGGGGCTAGGTAGTACTTCTCCTGAAGCAAATTTGGCCTTCTCACATCATAAAAAGCGTTATCTTTCAATCCGGGTTAAAGAAGAAATCATTCTGTCACCTTGGAGCTAAACCAGCTCTAGTGTATATATTTTGAGATCCCAAAGGACAATCTGCCTGCATCGAGAAGGCCTTTTGTAAGTAGCCTCCAAACCTAGGTCCCTCCAAATCCCATGTGTGTGTCTCTGAACTCTAATTATTGGGATCAGGGACCTGTGTTTCCCTTCTGAAGGGATCAAAGATGTGTTCCACTACTCCTGGATCGAAGTCTTTCTCTATTTAGAGTTTGCCCTGCATCAGGCTGACCCTGAGCTCCGGGATCTGCCCGTTTCTGTCTCCAGTGTGCTGGGAGCTGGGACCAAGGGTGTACTCTTCTTGAATGGTGGGACCAAGAGTATGCACCCTCACCACCCCGCTCCGCATGACTCCAGAATACATAAGACCACCAACTCTACGGTGCTCCCCCCCCCCCCGCCGTCTCCGCTGAAGTCAAAGGCATGGGCCAATACCACAATTCTCTTGTATTTTACCTTAGCTCCACGTCTTCTCTACACCTGGAGGTCTGCAAAACCAGGCCGAATGGCTGTATCCTCTGTTCCATTCACAGTGTTTCAGCCCTGCCCCCTGCTTTTTTTTTTTTTTTTTTTTTTTTAGTAAATTTATTTGTTTGTTGCTTCAGGTTACATCCTTATCATATTGTCCTCTTTTCCCGCTTCCCAGCCCCACCCTCCCATGCTCTACCCCCTGACCCTTCCGTCTTGTTCCTCTGGGGTGGAGTGTCCCTGCCTAGCATTCTCTCACCACAGATCAGGAGTGATATGAGGGCCAAGAGCCTCTTCATTCACCGGGGGCCTACAAGGCAGTACTGTCAGTGAATGGTGTCTCATTGCTACTGGGGGAATACTAAAAAAAAAGACCAACAAACACACAAACCCACAAAAACAAAGAAAATCAACAAAAAAAAAGAGAGGAAAAAGAGAAGGGAAAAGGAAAAAGAAAAAAGAAAAAACGAAGGAAAAAGAAAAAGATAAAAAAAAATTATGTCCTTGTTCCTTTTGGTGTGTTGGTTGTAGTACAGATATCCTGTACGATATAGTTAAAATCCTACTATAAGTGAATAGATGCCATTTGCATCCTTCTGAGACTGGGTTAGCTCACTCAGGATGAGCTCCTCTAGATCCATCCATTTGGTTGCAAATTGCATGATTTCATTGTTTCTGATAGCTGAGGAATATTCCATTGTATAGATGTACCACAATTTTTTAATCCATTCTTCAGTTGAGGGACATCTGGGTTGTTTCCAATTTCTAGCTATTACAAATAAGGCTGCTATGAACATAGATGAGGAGACTTCCCTATGTCTCCGTGAGAGGTCCTTTGGGTGTATACCCAGAAGTGGTATGGCTGGGTCCTGAGGCAAGGTTATTCCTAGATTTCTAAGATATCTCCAGACAGACCTCCATAGTGGTTGCACAAGCCTGCACTCCCACCAACAATGGAGTAGGGTACCCCTTTCTCCACACGCTCGCCAGCATGCGCTATCATTTGAGCTCTTTATCTTAGCCATTCTGACAGGTGTGAGATGGAATCTCAGGGTCGTCTTGAGTTGCATTTCTCTGATGATTAAGGATGTTGAGCATTTCTTCAGGTGACTCTCGGCCATTAGGGATTCCTCCTTTGTGAATTCTCTATTTAGCTCCATCTCCCATTTTTTGATTGGATTATTTGGTTTCTTGGCATTTAGTTTCTTGAGTTCTTTGTAGATTTTAGATAATAGCCCTCTATCAGATGTGGGGTTGGTGAAGATTTTCTCCCAGTCTGTTGGTTGCCATTTTGTTCGAATGACAGTGTCCTTTGCTTTACAGAAGCTTTTCAGTTTCATGAGGTCCCATTTATTGATTGTTGATCTCAGGTCCTGAGCTGTTGGTGTTCTGTTCAGGAAGTTGTCACCTGTGCCAATGAGTTCAAGGGTTTCTCCTACTTTTTCTTCTAGTATCTTTAGTGTGGCTGGCCTTATGTTAAGGTCTTTGATCCACTTGGAATTAAGTTTTGTACAAGGTGATAGGTATGGGTCTAATTTCATTCTTTTGCAAGTGGACATCCAGTTGGACCAGCACCATTTGTTGAAGATGCTGTCCTTCTTCCATTGTGCGTTTTTCACTTCTTTGTCAAAGATTAGTTGGCCATAGGTGTGTGGATCCATGTTTGGGTCTTCAATTCGATTCCATTGATCCACTGGTCTGTTTCTATACCAGTACCATGCTGTTTTTATTACTGTTGCTCTGTAGTACAGCTTGAAATCTGGGATGGTGATACCTCCAGATGTTTTTTCATTGGACAGGATTGATTTAGCTATTCTGGGCTTTTTGTTGTTCCATATGAAGTTGAGAATAGCTTTTTCCAGGTCTATAAAGAATTGTGCTGGTATTTTGATAGGAATTGCATTAAATCTATATATTGCTTTTGGCAGGATAGCCATTTTTATTATGTTGATCTAACCTATCCATGAGCATGGGAGATCTTTCCATCTTCTAAAGGCCTCTTCCATTTCTTTCTTCAGGGGCTTGAAGTTCTTGTTATATAGGTCCTTTACATGCTTGGTTAGAATTACCCCCAGGTATTTTATGTTGTTTGTGGCTATTGTGAAGGGGGTTGTTTCCCTTATTTCTTTCTTGGTATGCTTGTTTGTTGTATAAAGAAGGGCTTCTGATTTTTTTGAGTTAATTTTGTATCCAGCCACCTTGCTGAAGTTGTTTATCAGCTGTAAGAGTTCTTTGGTGGAGTTTTTGGGGTCACTTATGTATACTAACATATCATCTGCGAATAAGAATAATTTGACTTCTTCATTTCCAATTTTTATCCCTTTGATCTCCTTTAGTTGTCTTATTGCTCTAGAAAGGACTTCAAGTACTATATTGAAGAGATATGGTGAAAGTGGACATCCTTGTCTTGTCCCTGAATTTAGAGGAAATGCTTCAAGCTTCTCCATTTAATTTGATGTTGGCTACTGGCTTGCTGTATATTGCCTTTATTATTTCTAGGTATGGTCCTTGTATGCCCGTTCTCTCCAGAACTTTTAGCATGAAGGGGTGTTGGATTTTGTCAAATGGTTTTTCTGCATCTAGCGAGATTATCATGTGGTTTTTTTCTTTCATCTTGTTTATGTGGTGAATTACATTGATAGACTTTCGTATATTGAACCATCCCTGCATTCCAGGGATGAAGCCTACTTGATCATGGTGTATGATACTTTTGATGTGTTCTTGAATTCGGTTTGCTAGTATTTTATTAAGTATTTTTGCATCTGTGTTCATGAGGGAGATTGGTCTGAAGTTCTCTTTCTTTGTTAGGTCTTTGTGTGGTTTAGGAATCAGAATGACAGTGGCCTCATAGAATGAGTTTGGCAGTGATCTTTTTGTTTCTATGTGGTGGAAGAGTTTGAAAAGTAATGGTGTTAGTTCCTCTTTGAAGGTCCGGTAGAATTCCATGCTAAAGCCATCTGGCCCTGGGCTTTTTTTGGTTGGGAGATTATTAATGACTGTTTCTATTTCCTTAGGTGTTATTGGGATGTTTAAGCTGTTAATCTGATTTTGATTTAGTTTTGGTAGGTGGAATTTATCGAGGAAATTGTCCATTTCGTTTAGGTTTTCAAATTTAGTGGAATATAGATTTTTAAAGTAATGCCCGAATATTTTCTGGATCTCCTCAATATCTGTTGTTATTTCTCCCTTTTCATTTCTGATTTTGTTGATTTGTGTTCTTTCCCTTTGCCTTTTAGTTAATTTGGCTAGGGGTCTGTCTATTTTGTTGATTTTCTCAAAGAACCAACTCTTGGTTTCATTGATTCTTTGTATAGTTCTTTTTGATTCTAAGTTGTTGATTTCAGCTCTAAGCTTGATGATTTCCTGTCTTCTGCTCTTCTTGGGAGTGTTTGTTTCTTTTTTTTCCAATTCACCCAGCTTAGCTGTTAGTTCACTAATATGAGCTGTCACAATTTTCTTTTGGAAAGCACTTAGTGCTATGAACTTTCCTCGTAGCACAGCTTTCAAGGTATCACATAGGTTTGGGTATGTTGTGTCTTCATTGTCGTTGGATTTTAAGAAGTCTTTGATTTCCTTCTTTATTTCTTCCCTGACCCAGTGGTCATCCAGTAAGGAGCTGTTCAATTTCCATGTGTGTGTAGGCTTTCTGTTGATTCTTTTGCTGTTGAAGACCAGCTTTATTCCGTGGTGGTCTGATAAGATACAAGGTGTTATTTCAATTTTCTTGTATCTATTGAGACTATCCTTGTGACCAATTATGTGGTCGATTTTGGAGAAGGTTCCGTGGGGTGCTGAGAAAAAGGTGTATTCCTTTGTGTTTGGGTGAAACGTTCTGTAGATATCTGTTAGGTCCATTTGTTTCATGATCTCTGTTAGACTCAATATTTCTCTGTTTGTCTTCTGTCTTGATGATCTGTCCTTTGTTGTGAGTGGGGTGTTGAAGTCTCCCACTACTAATGTGTTGTGATCGACGTGCGCTTTAAGTTTTAGAAGTGTTTCTTTTACGAAAGTAGGTGCCTTTGTATTTGGGGCATAGATGTTCAGTATTGAAATTTCCTCTTGATGAATATTCCCTTTAATGAGTATATAGTGCCCTTCTTTGTCTTTCTTCATTAACTTCAGTTGGAAGTCTGTTTTGTTTGATATTAGGATGGCTACTCCAGCTTGCTTCCTGGGTCCATTTGCTTGGAAAACCTTTTCCCAGCCCTTTACTCTGAGGCAGTGTCTATCTTTCGTAGTTAGATGTGTCTCTTGTATACAGCATAAGGAAGGGTCTTGCTTGCGGATCCACTCTGTAAACCTATGTCTTTTTATTGGGGAGTTGAGTCCATTGATGTTGATGGATATTAGTGACCTGGGGTTGTTATTTCCCATTAGTTTGGTATAGGTGGTGGTCCTGTGCCTCTTTTGGTTTAGTTGCTGAGGGGTTTTCTATTCCCTTTGTTTTCTTGGGTGGAGTTTTCTTCTCTGGGTTGGTATTTTCCTTCTAGGATTTTCTGTAGGGCTGGGTTTGTGGGTAGATATTGTTTAAATTTGATTTTATCATGGAATATCTTGTTTTCTCCATCTATGTTGATAGAGAGTTTTGCTGGGTAAAGTAGTCTGGCTGGGCACCTATGATCTCTTAGGACTTGTAGTATATCTGACCAGGTCCTTCTAGCTTTTAAAGTTTCTGAGGAGAAGTCATTTGTAATTCTGATGGGTCTGCCATTGTATGTGACTTGACCTTTTTCTCTTACAGCTTTTAATATTCTTTCTTTGTTCTGTACATTTGCTGTTTCAATTATCATGTGGCGAGAGGAGTTTCTTTTCTGTTCTAATCTATTTGGTGTTCTGTAAGCCTCTTGGATTTTTATTGGCATCTCTTTTTTCAGGTTTGGGAAGTTTTCCTCTATGATTTTGTTGAAGATATTTCCTGGACCTTGGAGTCGGGAGTCCTCTCTTTCCTCTATACCTATAATTCTTAGGTTCCGTCTTTTCATGGAGTCCTTGATTTCTTGGATGTTGTGGGTGAGAGATTTTTTAGCCTTCTCATTTTCTTTGGATGTTGTACTGATTTCTTCCACTGAATCTTCCATGCCTGAGATCCTGTCTTCCATCTCTTGCATCCTATTGTTGATACTCACATCCGTAGTTCCTGTTCTCTTCCCTTGGTTCTCCACTTCCTCTTTTAACTCTGACTGTGTTTTCTTTATTGTTTCTATTTCTATTTTCATGTCTTGTATGGTTTTGTTCGTTTTGTACATTTCCTTCTCCAGCTTGCTTGTTTTTGTATGAAAATCTTTCATGGCTTTGTCCTTTTCCTGTTCAAGCTCTGTCACCTTGGCTTGGAGCTCTTTAATGGTGT
The DNA here is from genome assembly GCA_907164525.1 of Lophiomys imhausi. Taxonomy (NCBI): domain Eukaryota; kingdom Metazoa; phylum Chordata; class Mammalia; order Rodentia; family Muridae; genus Lophiomys; species Lophiomys imhausi. The sequence continues at coordinate 4,303 of CAJQZJ010017064.1, read as the reverse complement.
TGTTCCTTGTTTTGATTTGTAGAATTGTGGCTTCTTTGAATTCCTTAATAAATTTAAGTTCTTCTTGCAGGGATTCTATCACTTTCCATAATGCAGAATTGTCAACGTTTTCATGTGTTTCTGTTGGTGTGTGGTCATCCGAATTGGATGAGCTAGGATGATTCTGCTTTATTGGAGTCATAATTCCTTGATTTCTATTTTTTTTTTGACCTTTCGCCATTGGATGCATTTAGCTGTCTGTTTTCTGTGCTTGGAACCACAGTGGATGATTTGGTGCAGGGGAGGAGATACTTGGCTATCTGTCGTTGCTTACAGGGGGCTTTCAAGGTCACTGTGGTTTTAATCCCCTGAGGCACTGTGAGCTGGTGCAGTCTATTCCCAGGTTGTGAGTAATGGACCAGGATTGTTTCACTGCTCCCAATTCAGACTTCCCTATGTTGCACTCTGAGTTATCAGCCTGTAATGGTTCTGATAGTATGGGCCTTTTTGCCCAGGCACAGATTCTGTGGGCTTTGTTTGTTGTCACGGAGGCTGACAGGGTCTGGCTCCACACTTAAGATGTCTGGATTTTCCAGGATACAGCTATGGACCCGATTTCTGGTTTCTCTCTAGGCTTCTCGCCACAGGGCTGGACTCTGTGCCTGATTCCGTTCCTGTCTGCGCCGCCACGGGTCCCGTGGGTACCCCAAGCCCCGGATCCTCCGGCTGCCTGAGTGGACCTCTCGTCCCAGCAGCTCAGCCGTGGGTGCACGGATCCCTGACCCCGCCCACGCCTGTCTCTCTCCCCAGTTGACCTGCCATGGGTTCGCAGGGATTTGGCCCTGCCAGCCGTGCTCCCTCCCCAGCTGCGCTACTGTGAGTGTGCGGGATTTGGCCCCTCCCACCGGCCTTTGTGTTCCCAGCTTCCCGCGCTCTCTCGGAACCTCCCGCCCTCCGCTTCACGAGCGGCTGCGGACCACCCGCTGAGCCCCCTGTTTGTTCCTTGCTAAGCCTTCCACTATCTCGCAAAGTTTTTTAAGTGGGTATAAGTTCAACCTGATGTGTGGGGAGCCCAATAGGCCAGCGATCTATGGCCAAGTGGACCCTGATTCTGCCTGCTGTAAGTTGGGATTGATCTTACCAGGCGCCTCTCCAAATGGGAGTTCCCGAATCCCGGGTTTAGTGTCTTCCGTGTCTGCGAGAGATGGGGGAGAGCCTTGCCCTGGGACTTTTAACAGTCCCTTGGGAGCTGTGAGTGTTCCCATGGGGGGGGGTCTAGCCCCTCCGGTTTTTGCACAGTGCCCAATAACTCTGTGTTTTTTATGGCTCTTTTTTCCCCCACGTTCAAAATGCGTCAGTGTAGGTCGCCGCCATCTTGGCCCGCCCTGTCATTTGAGTTTTTGATCTTAGCCATTCTGACAGGTGTGAGATGGAATCACAGAGTCGTCTTGAGTTGCATTTCTCTGATGATTAATGATGCTGAGCAGTTCTTCAAGTGTCTCTCAGCCATTAGGGATTCCTTCTTTGTGAATTCTGGGTTTAGCTCTTTTTTCCCATTTTTTGATTGGATTATTTGGTTTCTTGGTGTTTAATTTCTTGGGTTCTTTATAAATTATGGATATTAGCCCTCTGTTGGAAGTGGGGTTGGTAAAGATCTTTTCCCAATTTGTAGGTTGCCATTTTGTTCAAATGACAGTGTCCTTTGTCTTACAGAAGCCTTTCAGTTTCATGAGGTCCCATTTATTGATTGTTGGTCTTAGAGCCTGAGCTATTGGTGTTCTGTTCAGGAAGTTGTCACCTGTGCCAATGAGTTCGAGGCTTTTCCCCACTTTCTCTTCTAATAGATTTAGTGTGTCAGACTTTATGTTAAGGTCTTTGATCCACTTGGACTTAAGTTTTGTGCAAGGTTATAAGGATGTGAGTGATTATTCTTTAAACCCAATTAGCAGTAGAAAAAAATCTACTATCTTCATGTAGTAGACCAGTGCTCCACAAATTTAAAAAATTATAAGTTCACCTAGGGATCTTATTAAAATACACATTCGAATTCAATTGTAGTGAATACAATTTTAAATTTCTAGTAAATTCACCTGTGTTATCACTCTGTGAGTAATAAGGTGTTAGACAAAAAGCATCTCATAAAATTCTAGAACACGATGGTGCTCTTGATTAAATAACTGGATAAGTGAGTAAAGAAAAATCCATATTGTTGAGGACTTGCCATTAAGAACAAGGAAAGGAAACCTGTAAATACAAATACTCGAGTTGAAATAAGCCGTTTCAAGACAATGGTGAGTGAGTAGGACTGATAAGAGATGAAGCCTTTGAGAAGTTTTTATAATAGGAAACCATTGTGGGTTTAAAAGAAGGGAGCACATTCTTTTGGGGGTGTTATATTTGAAGATCACCTTGAAGAGTGTAAGGGCTATATTATCACAGTTGCTGAGGGAAGCAAGGTGTCATATTAAGGGGTTTTTCATGGTTGTAGTGAAATTGAACAAAAATAGATCCATTTCCTTACTTATAAATTGTCCCTAAAAACCAGTCCGGACAGAATAGAAACCATGTTCCAAATAAAGATTGTTTTTAAAAGAAGAGATATTCCTGGCTCAGGACTGCCTGCCCTGTATGCCTGTAGGGGACTTACTGAAAAGTCCTTTTTACAGAATATTTCATAGCCATTATGTGCAGATAAATAAACTCACTTTATAAATGATCTATGGCATGATACAATATATCAGGAATTATTTTTCCAGGTAGAGAGCCCTTGCCATTAAGAACAAGGAAAGGAAACCTGTAAATACAAATACTTGAGTTGAAATAAGCTGTTTCGAGACAATGGTGAGTGAGTAGGACTGATAAGAGATGGGGCCTCATGTCTCAAAGAGTAAAGCCACCACTATCAACCTTGTACTGCTCATAAAGACTTTTTTATATATACACACAAATTCAAGAATAGAATTAACTTCTATGTACCCACTACAAATCTTCAATGATTAACATTACTTGACAAAGATTATTTCATTTATGTTATTTCTCTTCTCTTCATACACTTACAGATAATTATTTGATGGCTCCTTTCCCTAGCAGTTTAAATCAAAGTGAATACCAGATACTATTTAAAGAATTTGTGATAGGTGATAGATTTGCTCATTTATGAAGGCAGAGGAACAAAAATCATAGCTGGCTAACCCTAGGATTTTATCCAGTAAATTCTTTTTAAATATTTGAATAAATCTTCATGTATGTATAGGACTATATTATAACCCAAGAATATCAGTAGGTTAAAGAATCTTCCTTATTTTTCAACTTTGTATATAATGATTCTGCCCTTCTAAAAGCATTACCTTGTACATTTGAAACCTTTTAGAGATTGCACACAAACTCCAATTCTAGATACTTGCCTGTTCCAATATTATACCTTTATATTCATACATTTTCAAGTAACTACTTCAAAGAGAATTTTATTTCATTTAAAAATTGGAACCAGTTGACAATATTGATACTGCCTCATACATCACTTAATGTCCTAGCCACCTCCCATCTGATTTACAAACCGTTATCCTAGGAACAGATATCTTCCACAATATGATTGTCTCACTGGACTCCTTTAGGAAAGTACCCAAAAATATGTATATATTGTTTCATTTTAAAAAATTGGTTTGCTTTGTTGATCTTTGATCCATATAAACTGAGAATATTCAACACTGATGGTATCAGCAAAGTATAGAAATAAGGCATTAAATTGTGAAGTCTTTACCTTAAAGGATTTCTATAGCATGCATTGCAAACAAAATATTAATATGCTTGGATGGGAAAACAAAGTTTATGAATAGTTTTTTGTTTGTTTGTTTGTTTTTTGGGAGATGGTTCCAGTGGGACCCTGGCTGTTTTGGAACTCACTTTGTAGACCAGACTGTATTCAAACTCAGCTATCCATCCACCTGTCTCTACCTCCCAAGTAAGTGCTGGGATTAAGGTGTGTGCCACCATGCCTGATGTTTTATAAACACATTCTTAATAAGATGAATAAAAGAAAATTACTGAGAATATTAATTGATACTGGCTATCATGTAATTGTGTCATATAACAATCCCATTATTCCTTTGTAGAATAAAAGTGATATATCTTGTTCTGTAGTAAAATAAACATTAGGTACTTTTCTTAATGAAAGATGTGCTTGTTATACTCTTTACTGAAATACTATGCTTACTATTTATCCTAGAGTAAGCATGAAACACTATATTTTTCAGATGAACAAAAATTACAAAATCAAGTAAATTTTGTAATATTGTGTCATGGTATAGATGTGCTATTTAAGGAA
>CAJQZJ010017062.1:0-13417 GCA_907164525.1 Lophiomys imhausi | reverse complement strand
CTTTCTTTCTTTCTTTCTTTCTTTCTTTCTTTCTTTCTTTCTTTCTTACCTTTCTTTTTTTTCAAGACAAGATTTCTCTGTGTATCCCTGGCTAGCCTTGAACCCACAGAGATCTGCCTGTCTCTTTCTCCAGAGTGCTGGGATTAAAAGGCATGTGCCACCAAGGCCAGCCAGACCCAGTTTCTCAATGTGCTCAAACAGCCCTTGACAATTTACAAAAAAGGCATTAGCTCCTCTGTAAAAATGAACCAAGACATTGGCTGTTGAATCCAGTGACAAGTGGCTCGACCCAAAGTATCTGTTTTCCTTATAACCAGTATAGATTTACCCAGGTGAGTCTTACTTACTGGGTCACACCTTGAAAGGCTATCCTTTTAGAGTTTTTAAACTTAGAATGTCATGGATGAGTGGCAGTGAGCCCCCATAATAAAGGAAGTTTCTAATGACTAACCTGAGATCCTCCCTGTCTAGACTTGGAGTGATCAAGTCTTCTTGGTCTACCCACAGGCAACTCACATGTTTCTGCAAATGGAGGCAGACACCCCAGAAAACTTGATAGCTTCTATTTTTCTTTAGCCTCTGCCAAAGTGAAGGCTCTGTAAATATTCTCCCACAAACTCCTGCAAGGGGAACACCCTGTTTTAGTTAATACCTGGGCCACATCTCTTGACCAAGACCAAACAACAACAGAAACAAACCAAAAACCAAACCAAACAAAACCAAAACATTTTGTTTGTTTGTTTGTTTGTTTTAATGTCTGATTCTGCTCAGTGTTTGAGAAGTTAGCTGAGTACTGACTTTGGAAGAATCTTGGAAATAGTTTGTGTTGGGTTCAGACTTGGGACAAGCAGCTGAAGTGGCTATTTGACCTATCAAAGCAGACCTGGCCTCTGGATTGTCCCAGCATCCCTCATCAGCCCAGGAGCTGGGCTTCTCCTCCTCCAGAGGCTCTGCCCTATATAATCCAGACATTTTACACACAGTCTCTGTTGGGGAAGGTCTAATACATTTTCTCTGATAGGCTGATTTCAAATCTGAGATTTGGTTACCACCCCTTCTGAGGCATTCTCTTGATTGGTTAATAAAAGTCGCTGATGGCCAATTAGCTGGGCAGAAAGAGTAGAGGAAGGTGGGACTTCCTGAGGTGGAAACAGGAACCATATATTTTACACAGAGGAATTGCTCTTTCCACTGGGAGATATGGAAGCAGATAGATGTGTTTGAGAACTCTGGAAGGTAATAACAGGCATATGCAGTTTGGGATTAGGTGGTCTGGGTTAATTTAGATTAGCTAATTGAGAGTCTGCCCAGCTAAGGGCTAAGTGTTGAAACATTAAAAGGTCTTGGTGTATTTAATTATTGGGGGAAGAACCATGGCAGTTTATATGCCTACAGTCCAAGTAATCCAGGGCCATTGATCTTTTACCGAACCCTGATGACTGTCCCTCCAGGGTGCTGGCAATTTTTTCTGGTCTAATATAATAGTATATGGTTATTAATGAAGATATTAGTTATCAGAGTTTAGGTTGCAGGTGGTGAAGTCCACCTTTGGTCCAGGGCTTTTTCCCCAGGACAAGTCAGGCTGCCAGTAAGAGAGGCCGAGGCTGCTGGCTTCCAGCCACCCTGCTAATAGGTCTGCTGGCCTAATATTATAGTTTGTACTTATTAATAAATACAATTGATAATTAAATTGCAGTTTCAGGTGCTGCCCAACATTGGTAAGGCATTATGGGTAATTTTGATTTTCAAAAATATACAGGAAATTGCAGATATTGAAACTATGACACTGGTTGTTGACAAAATAGCAATATTCACTGCTGACTTCTATACTGTTTTTCAGTCAGACTGGATGTTTTATGCTGTTTAGTTTTTTCTCTTTTATTGGTTTATCATAAGGAAGAAGCTTGCTACACTATTAGAAAGTATGTAGGAGCTTTGGGACAAATCAGCCAGGGCAGGTGACTGGAACTGGGAAAATGTCACATTCTTTCCTAGCTAGGTCTCCACATCCAGCACATGTACCAGTAGAAAACCAGGTAGGTAATGGTGTTAATGTGGAACCAAGTGCGCCCCCAGAGGAGGTGCCAGGTACTACACAGTCACCATCAGCTTTTCCAGTTATGTTTCAATTTAGGCCTGGTGATAATCAATCAGGAATTAACATAGTCTCCAATAGACATATTGGATTTAAAGCGATTTAAGGAGTCCATTCTCTCTTATGGAATGCATTCATCATTCATTAAGCAAATGTTAAATAGTTGGGCTATACATAATAGAGTCATCCCCCAAGATTGGAAGGGACTGATATCAGCTATGCCACAAGGTACCCAGCAATTACAATGGTTGACATGGTGGAAACATGAAGCCACAAAATTAGAAAAACAAAATATGGCAAGGGGAATAAATGTCACAACCAACCAAATGCTTGGTGAGGGACCTTATGCTGACATACAAGTACAGACTCAATTTGAAGATGTTATGATAGAACAATGTAATGTTAAAGCCCTGAGATCTTGGGATATTGTTGCTGATACTGGGAAAAGATTTACTTCATTTACTGAGCTAATACAAGGTCCTCAGGAAACCTTCTCAGACTTATTAGGGAGATTGACTTCAGCTGTGGAGAGAGATGTAGATAACCCTGATGCCAGACTGGACTTGATAAATGCCTTGGTGTATGAAAATGCAAATGTTGAATTTCAAAGGGCAATTAGACCATTGAAATTTCGAGGAGCCTCAATAGATGAGTGGATAAGAGAAACAACGGATATTGGTTTTCAGGAGCATCAGACTAATACTATAGCACAAGCTATTGCTAGGGGTCTTAATGAGTACTTTAAAAATGGTGAACTTGCCGGGCGGTGGTGGCGCACGCCTTTAATCCCAGCACTTGGGAGGCAGAGGTAGGCGGATCACTGTGAGTTCAAGGCCAGCCTGGTCTACAAAGTGAGTCCAGGACAGCCAAGGATACACAGAGAGACCCTGTCTCGAAAAACCAAAAAAAAAAAAAAATGGTGAACTTAATCATTTCTAAAGGCATTGCAAGGCTGAAACCTCCAGAACTCAAAATGGGAGGTGCTTGGACTCTGAAGAACATGGTCCTAAAAGGGAATGAATTGTTTCTAATAACAATGAAAGGTCAAGGTCTCCAGGATTTTGTACTAGTTGTGGTAAAGGTAAATACTGGTCCTGGGATTGTAGATCAAAAACAGATGTCAGAGGTAACCCCTTGCAAGGAAACGAGGGGAGGGGTGTACTGGCTCAAGGCCCATTGTCCATCAGTCAGCCAGAGGGAAATGAGCAGTCAGGAGGAAGAACAAAACTAACTATTGCCAATCATTTGTATGTTACTGAAGGCAGTGCAGCTTTAGATCTGGCTATAGATGAGTCTTTTACATTATCCAAAACAGATGCATGTTATAAGTTAACTACTGGTGTTTATGGTCCTTTACCATCAGAGACAGTTGGATTAATCTTTGGAAGAAGTGGATTAACTTCTCAAGGATTTACTGTGCATCAAGGTATTATAGATGGAGACTGCAAGGAAGAAAATAAAATTATGGTATCCAGTAATGAAAGAGATGAAAATTAACGCAGGGAATAAAATTGCTCAGTTGCTCTTGTTACCTTACATCAAGGGCAAGGCTGCTCCAATAGAAAGAACAGGAGCATTTGGGAGTACTGGAAAACGTGCAGAGTGGCAAACTATAGTGAATGATAAGATACCAAAATAAAAAGTACAAATGAATGGTATTGAAATAGAAGGCTTGCTTGATACAGGAGCGGTTGTCACAGTCCTATCACACAAGTCTTAGAATCCAAAATGGCCACTTCAAAAGGTTCCTACACATTTTATAGGAATTGGTAAATTATCACATGTTAAGCAAAGTGTACAGTGGCTTAACTGTGTGGGACCAGAAGGGCAAACAGGGAAGTTGAGTCCTTATGTGGCTGATGGACACATAAATTTATGGGGAAGGGATCTCTTACAACAATGGGGTACTCAAATTAATATTCCGCAATGCCAGAAATAATAAATGATGAAGTTATGGATGCTTCTTAGGAAGGTATTGATATAGCTACTCAACAACAATCACAAGTTGTGTCTAACCTCCAAACACAGGACACTCAGGGCATTGACTTCATGGATGCTTTTGGGAAGGTATTGATAGGAGTATTCAAGAGAAATTGCAAGCTGTGTCCAGTGTTCAAACACAGGACACCCTATGTTTTGAGTTTCTAAATTTATACTAGAGGCCACTGCTGAAATTGATAGCCACCCTTGAAATGGCTATCAATTAACCAGTGTGGGAAGAGCAGTGGTCCATAGCAAGGGAAAAATTGGAGGTTCTTGAGCAATTGGTAAAAGAAAAGCTGGAGGCTCATCATATAGAAGAGTCTACCAGTTCATGGTATTCTACTGTGTTTGTGGTAAAAAAGAAATCAGAGACTCAGAAGGACACATATGGCATCTATTCACTTATAGTAGGATTTTAGCTATATAGTAGAAGGTATCGATACTACAACTAACACACCAAAGGGAACTTGGGCATAGACTTCTTATTTTTATTTTTTATTCTTTATTTATTTTTTATATATTAGTTATATTTTTTTCTATTTTTTAGTCTTTTTTATCTATTGTACGCTTATTGGTTTGTTTGTTTAGTAGTTCTCTCTCCCGGGCAACGAGACATTTTTCACTGATGGTATTGCTTCGTAGATCCCCAATGAATGAAGAGGCTCTTGGCCCTCATACGACCTCTCAACTGAGATGAGGGACTGTTATATAAGGACACCCCACCCCAGAGAAATGGGATTTAAGGGTTAGGAGGTAAAGAAAAAAAATGAAATATGATGTTTCGGCCTTTTACTACTAATTGTCATAAACTGTTTAGGGTAATTAAGAAATGCAAACTAATGGTTATGCAAGCTGGTCATTCAGTTAGGTACTATGACAGCCTATTATAGTTACTTTCTAAGCTAATCAGAAATAAACCGGCAAGAGACAAGCAACATCTGCTTACCTTAATATAAGAGATAGATAGGGCCTCTTCAAAAACCTCAAGAAATCTGCAGAATATGGCATTCAAAGATGTTTTCGTAACTTTAGATTTTTTTATATCAAGACATATCAACTCCTGACAGCACCCCGTATTCTCCTCCAAGTAGAAGATGAGCATCAAAGAATCTCCAGTGGGAGATGATTAAATTAGTCGCAAGCCTATCTCTTGGTAGGAAAAGCCCCTTGCCCCAACTGTAGACAGAATGCTGTCCAAAAAGGACAAAACCTGGAAGCAGGTAAGTCGACAGCCTAGCTCTGCCAAGACAGGGGTAGGTAAGTCCTTCATAACCCCTGCTCTACAATCAATGTCTGTCAGAGAAACGGGGCCAAATGACTGAAGATTGATGCTGTAATGTATGGAGAGAAAATGGGAACTGTCCAGGCAGCCACAGGTATGTCATTTCTTAGTTTGGGAAGCTGCAGGCCCTGTACTTCCTATAAAATCAGATATATTTATCCCTCTCAGGTCTCTGAGGTGGTTGAAGAACAGATAGCTAGAGTCTCATAATTTAATTTTGAGTTGTTTAGGAGTCAAGAGAGTGTTATAGATCTAAGAAGATACTTTTAAAATTGTGTTGCAAGTTAGTATGAATGTTGAGTCAGATATAGACCTTTAAACTCATGGAGATGTTTAGATAGTAGAATGTTAAAGTCAGGTACCAAATACATATGGACTGGTCATTGGGAATGTACGTTAAGCCATATAACCCTCATAACTGTGGCCTAAGTACCTCTGTTGTACTGTATTGTATTTGTTATTATAAGAGAAAGAGCCATTTGTTGGACTGAAAGGGGAAACTGTAGGGGTAAATAAGATATACCTTAAACTTAAAAGAAAAAAAAAAGGGAAGAGAATGGGGGGTTGAGGGTGGGAGTGTGGGACTGGAAGGGGAATAGGGAGGGGACTGCGATTGAGATGTAACTCGAAGAAATAAAAAATAAAGGAAAAAAAAGAAAAAAGAAATCAGAGAAATGGAGAATGGTAACAGATTTAAGAGCTGCGAATAGAGTAATACAATCTATGGGTCCTTTGAAGCCTGGTATACCTTTACCTTCTCCAATACCAAAGTCATTCCCTTTAATGGTAATTGATTTAAAAAATTGTTTTTTTCTCAATATCATTGCATAAGAATGATAGGGAAACGATTGCTTTCTCTGTACCTACTCTTAATAACAGTAGACCAATCAAGAGGTATCATTGGAATGTGCTTCCACAGGAAATGTTTAATAGTCCAACTCTGTGTCAATATTTTGTACAAAAAACATTAGAAATAATTCATAAACAATTTCCTCAATCTATTCTCTATCATTATATGGATGATATTTTGTTGACTGATTCTGATGTAGTTATTTTAGAGAACTTATTTAAGGAAATGCAAAAAAATCTGCCACTATGGGAGTTAAAATTTGCTCCTGAAAAAATACAAGAGGAGATCCTATTAGCTATTTGGGTTATAAAATAAGTCAACAGAGAATAAGATCACAAAAGGTACAGGGTACAGATCCTTAGAGACCAACTAAAAACTCTTTTTTTTTTTTTTTTTGGTTTTTCGAGACAGGGTTTCTCTGTATAGCCCTGGCTGTCCTGGACTCACTTTGTAGACCAGGCTGGCCTCGAACTTGCAAAGATCCGCCTGCCTCTGCCTCCCAAGTGCTGGGATTAAAGGCGTGCGCCACCACTGCCCGGCTCAACTAAAAACTCTTAATGATTTTCCTAAATTGATGGGAGATATTATTTGGCTGAGGCCTATCTTTGGATGAAGTACTTATGAGGTAAGTAATTTGTTTCAAACATTGCAAGGGGATTTTAATCTAAACAGTCCAAGGTGTCTAACTGCTGAAGTAGAGAAGGAGTTAATTCTGGTAGAACAAAAACTGCAAGATGCATATATAGATAGAATTGATCCTAAACTTGATTGTATTTTGGTCATTTTACCATCAACTCATTCTCCTACAGGACTCATTATGCAATGGGAAGATAGTATTATGGAATGGATTTTCTTACCACATAAACAAAGTAAAAAATTAAAGACATACATAGAAAAGATATCTGAATTAATTGTAAATGGTAGAATAAGACTACGTCAATTATCAGGAATGGACCCGGCCTAAACAGTAGTGCCTCTTACTAATGCTGAGGCTATGTCATGATGGGTAATCAATGAAGACTGGCAACGAGCTTGCAGTAACTATTTGGGAGAAATTAATAACAAATTTCCAAAAAGTAAATATATACAATTTATAAAAAGAACTAATTGGATTCTTTCTCATATTGTAAAGGGAACACCAATTCCTGGTCCACCAACCTTCTAAACTGATGCTAACAAGATGGGAATGGCAGGTTATAAGACAGACAAAATCAGCAAGGTAATCAAAAGTCCATATACCTCAGTTCAAAATGCAGAATTATATGCAATCCTTATGGTGGTATTAGATTTTCCTGAGTCTCTTAACATAATTACTGATGCTGTATATGCAGAAAGAATTGTGTTGCATATAGAAACTGCTGAATTTATTCCTGACAACACAGAATTAACTTCTTTATTTACTTTATGTATGGGTGCTTTATCTGCATGAACATCTGCAACCAGAAGAGGGCATCAGATCACAGTTGTGGATGGTTGTGAGCCACCATGTGGTTTCTGGTTATTGAACTCAGGACCTCTGGAAGAGCAGTCAGTCCTCTTAACCGCTGAGCCATCTCTCCAGCCTCAGAATTAACTTCTTTATTTATACAATTGCAACAGGTCATCAGAAGTAGAAATAACCCATTACATGTAACCCATATTCAATCTCATACAAGTTTGCCAAGTCCACCGGCACAAGGAAATGAGGAGATTGACCAATTACTAATAGAAAATGTGTTGGAAGCCTCAAAGTTTCATGAGAAGCATCATGTTAACAGCTCAGGTTTAAAGAAAAAAAATTCTATTACCTGGCAACAAGCCAGGGAAATAATTAAAAAAATGTCCTATGTGTTCTCTGTATAACCAAAGTACATTATCTGCTGATAGTAACTCTAGTGGAACTAAAAAGAATGAAATTTGGTAGATGGATGTGTTTCATTTTGCAGAATTTGGAAAACAAAGGTACCTACATCATACTACTGATACACAGTCAGGGTTTCAATGGGCAACTGCTTTAAGTTCTGAAAAAGCTGATTGCGTTATTGCACATTTATTAGAAATAATGGCATTTATGGGTGTGCCTGCAGAAATTAAGACTTGTAATGCTCCTGCATATGTATCTAATAAAATGAACCAATTATTTGCATATTCTAATATAAAGTATGTTACAGTATACCACACAATCCTACAGGACAAGCAATTGTAGAAAGAGCTATTTCATACCTTAAAAGAGATGCTTATTAAACAAAAGGGGGAATTATAGAATCCCAGGGATAGATTACACAATGCTTTGCTAACACTGAATTTCCTAAATGTTGGTAAAAAGGTACCACTGTAGCTGAGAGTCATTGGGTTACACAAAAAACTGAGGAATTAAATCAACTAATATATTATAAGGATATTTTAACTTTACAGTAAAAAAACCTGCAATAGTTTTAAGATGGGGACGTGGTTATGCCTATGTGTCTACAGGGAATGAAAAAATGTGGCTACCAACAAAACTTATAAAGATTAGATCTGATGAGGGAGAACCTCCTATTAGCTGAGACATAATGTCTTCACATGGTGAGAGTTTTTTTTATTAACTGTCTGGTGTTCATGATATTCCATTCTTTAATTTAGCATGGATGGAGTTTATGCTTTAAATGGATTTACAAAGTTGTTATATGCCTTTCACTTGCTCAAATTTAGAGCAAAAATTTATTTTTAGAGTCAAAGACTGACAATAGCAACAAGAAAAATAGGACAGAAGACAGTCTGACATGGTGCTTCAATCAGTTTCTTAAAAACTTTGCATGCAAATCATTTTTAAAAGGGCTAGCCAAAAAATTATTGATCATACAAGACTGGACAACAAAAGTTATCACTAACCTTCCTGAGAATTGGCCAATATCTCAATTCTTAAAGGTTACCTAAAAATTTTTACACTTCCATTTGCAAGTTTTTTGTTGTATGGTATCTTGTATGTTGTGATTGTTTGCGATGAATGGATATATGATATGTGTTGTGAAAAAAATAAGGGTTGGATTCAGGGATTTTCTTCTTTCCCTCACTCTATTCTTTGTCTTTTTAATTATTTAAAACCTAAGATTATTTTGTTATATTAATAGATGTTGATAGAAATTTAAGGTTGTTTTGTTATAATAGATATTGCTAGTAAGTTAAGATTATTTTGTTTTACATACATTTAAAGATATATTTAGTTTTCAAATGTTCAAGATTTATTTTGAACGATAAATTTTTTTTCTATTGCCAAAAAAACAATTTGCCCTAGGAAAGATATTACATACCAAAAAATAATACCCTATAGCCAGGGTTAGGGCAGGTTTCTGTTCTTATCTTTCCAGGAGAATAAAAGCTTCCAGCTAAGGAGTCTAGAGACAACTGGACAACTGGAAACTCTGAAGAAAAAGAGATCAGACACTAAAGAAGACAAGACAATATCCCAAATGATTGAGCCTCACAGGCTGTTCCAGCAAGAGCTTCAGTAAAGTCCTGAACTTTCCCATCTAAAGTTCAGCTTCGGGCTACAAACTGCTTAGGACATTCAAATTGTTGAGCACACAGAGACTGGTCAACAAATGTTACTATTAAATTGATTAACCTTTTTTTTCATTTTATTTGGGCTAAACAGGATTTCTGCATCCAAATTCAGCAGGATGCAGTTTTAAGAGAGCGATGTCCCATTCCCAAAATGTGGGGTGGATGATTCTTTGGTCATTTGATGGGTTAAAGATGTTTTTTTAGGGGGAATGGTTACAAATTGTTATAAGGTCTTGGTATGCAAGGTATAGGAGGTTAGACTCAGGGATTTCTTTTTCTTTTTTCTATCATTCTTTCTCTCTTACATAGGGGGAGAAGACTTGAAAAGAAAAAAGAGGGGGAATATGGGTATATAATATAGAAATGGTAAAACGATAGATTATTGAATCTACTCCTATAGATCCTTGTTATTAATATAAAATTAAGGTTATAAATATATGAGAATGATAGAAAAAAGGGTATTATTGATTCTACTCCTTTAGGTCTTTGTATATTGATAAAAAATTAAGGCTATATTTTGATTAGGTATTGTACCTATGTAATTCTTAAAAATGCAATGTAAGGTTCTAGTCCTTTGATAGTAACTATCACAAACTGTTTAGGATAATTAAGAAATGCAAGTTGATAGTCATTCAAACTTGTGATTTTATTAGAATAATTATGTTATTTAATCTCAGATGTTTTCTAAGTTAATCAGATATTAAGTTGTTAGAGACAAGCAACATTTGCTTACTCAATGGAGATGCATAGATGGTCTTCAAAAACCTGAAGAGGTCTGTAGAATATGACATTTAAAGATATTTTTATTATTTAAAAAAACTTCTTCTGACAGTTCCCATTGGACTTGGAAGGAGACAATGAGCATCAAAAATCTCCATCAGGAGACAATTCCTCCTGGGCAGAAATGCCCCTGCTCTCTTAACAGACTATATACAGTCCAAAGATGGACCAAAGCTTCAATGCAGGCAAATCGATGGCCTAATTCTGCAAAGACAGAATGGGCAAATCTTATTTCCTGCTCCAGAACTAAGTCTGTGAGATATGCTTGGCCAGAAGTCTGAAGATGATGCTCTAATGTTATAGAAACTGGGGACTGTCTAGGCAGTCAGTTCTGTCATTTCATAGTTTTGGAAGTTGCTTGCTCTGTACTTCCTATTTAGTCAGCTATATTTTTCCTTCTAATGTTTCTGATGTGATTGAAGACTAGATAGTTATAGCCTCACAGTAAGATTTTTCATCTAGAAATTAAAAGGATGTGTTAGGGTTAGGATGTACAAGATGATTTTAGTTAATAATGAAAGTTAGGATGGAAGTTGAATTAGGTATAGAACCTTATACTCATCAAGAGAGATATATAATAGAATATATTTCCTAGATGACTAGTCAAATACATATGGACTTGATATTGAGTATGTACATCATATCTCTTAGTTTTCATAATTGTTTTTATTGTATTTATTGTTACTGTATTGTGTTTATTGTTGTATTTATTGTTATAAGAAAAGGAGCCTTTTGTTAGACTTAAAGGGGGAGATGTTTGGGAAGGTCTAATACATTGCTTCTGATAGGCTGATTTCAATGCTGAGATCTGGTTTCTGCCCCTTCTGAGGCATTCTCTTGATTGGTTAATAAAAGTTGCTGATGGCCAATTAGCTGAGCAGAAAGAGTAGAGGAAGGTGGGACATCCTGAGACAGAAACAGGAACCCTGTGTTTTACACAGAAGAATCTCTCTTTCCGCCAGGAGACATGGAAGCAGATAGATGTGTTTGAGAACTCTGGAAGGTAATAACAGGCCACATGGCAGTTTGGGATTAGGTGGTCTGGTTAATTTAGATTAGCTAATTGAGAGTCTGCCCAGCTAAGGGCTAAGTGTTGAAATATTAAAATGTCTTGGTGTGTTTAACTATTGGAGAAAGGACCACAGCAGCTTACATGCCTCTAGTCCAAGCAATCCAGGGCCATCAATCTCCCACTGAACCCTGATGACTGTCCCATGAGGCCGCTGGCAAATGTGCTGGTCTAATATAATAGTATTTAATTATTAATGAAGATATCAGTTAACAGAGTTTAGGTTGCATGTGGTGAAGGCCACCTCTGGTCAAGGGCTTTTTCCCCAGGACAAGTCAGGCCACCAGTTAAGGGAGGCCGAGGCTACCAGCTTCCTGTTAGCCCAATAACTGCTCCATTGGCCTAATATTATAGTTTATACTTATTAATAAATACAATTGATAATTAAATTGCAGTTTCATTCTCTCTCTCTGTGTGTCTCTCTCTGCATGTGCACACTCTCTCGTACTTTCTTTGTGTCCCCATCCCTTCCACTCCCATCCCAATCTGCATGGTGATTTTCCTTCCCCTGTTCCTTGGGACCAGTGAACCAGCATGAGAGATGCCACCAATAAACCTTCCTTTACACTTTAATTTGGCTTGTATTGGCTTACTTTGTTGGTGGAAAAAAGCTATCAGTTTGTCTTATCTACAATGAGAAGAAAAAGAGAAGTCTTGGCTCAAGATTGCCTTTTTTCTACCCACACTCCCTAGTTCACCTTGAGGGACATTTCCAGCATGCCAACAATCAGCAGCCAGGACAATCCATTGGAGAGGCTGGACCACATGATCATGACTCAGTCCCCTCATACCTCTTTTAGTCTTTCTTAGTGCAACACTGCTGTCTTGTCCCTGGCCACAGGGAATTGGGCTCACATCCCCTGTAACTCCGTTTGTATCCTAAATATTTAATGCCATTATTCCTCAAAACATTTCATTTGCCATAAGAGTCACTTTTCATGTAAGCCACACAAGCAGTGGGAAAGGTGCTGGCAGTCACATTTGCTGAGTTCATTGAGCACATGCTGTGTGATTGACAGGCGCTTCTCTGCTCCAGTCCTCACATGAGCAAAAATCCAAGATTAAGTGTTTCCAGTGATCAGTAATTGACACACGTTCACAGAGCTGGAGAGACAGAGACAGATGCAAAAAGGCAGGCCGTTTTTTGTTAAACGAAGGCCTCCTTTAACCAACTGTCACACATGTTATCTACCAAGAAGAGTCTGGGAGCCAAGATTCATCATGGATAGCTTCTAAGAAGTTCAGAGTTTAGGCTCTATATTCTTCTCGATCATATCCACCTGCCAATTCAGAAATTCTGTAACATTAGTCATTTGCATAAATCTCAGAGAAAGAGAATTACCAGTCTGTTATTAGCCATGGGTGACAAGCAGGATTGCTCACATTCCAATCTGGTACATACATGAGCAGGCTTTTGGGGAGACAACTCCCAGTTAGGCAAATTTTGTGACTCTGACTTTGCCTTGAATGTGGTGTCACCAAATTGAAACAGGTTCATGGGTCCTTTCTGTTGGGGTCCATGCAAGTGGAACAGCAAAACAGCTTTAGAGCTCATGGAATGCCGCCCACCAGTTAGCACAGCCACTATGGGTGTGCCTCAAAGGAGCAGAGCCTGAGGACTATGTGTTCTGAGGACTTCATGCTGTTGTGGAGTTTGGCTCTGCTTGCTGCCCTCACATCCCATCACTCATAGTCTATGAGCTGTGTGAAATCTCTAAGGAGGTTTCCAGCCCCTCAATGGGCAGTATCACTGGCACTTACAATAACAATGCTTGATCTCTTCCAGGCATTGTTGGAGCAGACTGATGATTAAACCACCACCCTTGGAAAAAACTT
>CAJQZJ010017061.1:0-13929 GCA_907164525.1 Lophiomys imhausi | reverse complement strand
CATGCCTCTCTGCCATGTTTCCTGGCTTGCTGATCATGAAGTCTAACACTCTCTAACTGTAAACAATCCCTCAAATAAATGCTTCTCTTATGAATTGTCTTGGTCATAATGATTCTTCACAGCAGTTGAAAAGTAACTAAGACAGATACTTTTTTGAATTGAAAGAATTACATTTTCTGAGTGACTGACATTTTATAAAAAATTATATTCATATCAGATGACAGTATTTTGGATAAGAATTGTGATACTGGATATTAACTGATGCTTCTTATTTTCAGAAAGACACCATGTTGTGTTTTCAAACTATTGCTTTAATTTTATCATTTAAAAATTCTCTTGAAAATAGTAGCAAAGCATCTAACAAATACATGCATTTGTCTTTGACAAATAAGAATTGGCATGATATAAGCTCGAATTTCTTAATGACTGGTAATGTAAGAAGCTGTGAGAATATTTGATTATATTTGTATTTATTTGATGTGTGTGCAAATATGAATGAGCCAAGGTGCACCTGTGAAGAACCTCTGAAACAGTTAATCATTTTTTTCTGATGAACATATTTGTGCTCAAGAGAAAAGTTACTAAAATTTCTGTTAAATAGTGTTGTCTGTCCATTCTTCCTTTCAATAGTTCAGAAGTATCTTTAAATACTATTCTTATTTTTGTTTTCTTTAGATGTATCCTGTAAAATTGTGCAAAAATTTTAGAAAAGAAAAACAGACAAATATCCATCTCTGAAAATGCACATTTTTTCTATGTCCTCAAGGGATTACTAGAACTGTTAGTATATGGTTTGTTTTGATAATAACCTTCTTTCTCTTCCATTTTTACTCAGTTACCCATGAAAATGTTTAACTTTTCCATGACTTTTATTAACTTGTCCAAGTTTTCCACAGTACATTTGGAGAGAATAATAAAAATTCCTGTACTCTTACGTGTCTTAGTTACTTTTCTGTTGCTGTTATGCCTGACAAAAACACCTTAAGGAAGATAGAGTTTATTTTGGCTCATAGTTCAAGGTATAGACAATTATTGTGGAAAAGTCAAGGCAGCAGGAGCTTTAAACAGTTTTCCACAT
Source organism: Lophiomys imhausi (assembly GCA_907164525.1). Classification (NCBI taxonomy): domain Eukaryota; kingdom Metazoa; phylum Chordata; class Mammalia; order Rodentia; family Muridae; genus Lophiomys; species Lophiomys imhausi. The sequence continues at coordinate 12,851 of CAJQZJ010017061.1, read as the reverse complement.
CATTGCATCTATAGGTAAAAGTAAATATTGGATACTTGATATTAGTTCACTTTCTTCTTCTTATATGTTATAGGATTCCAACCTATAAAATGATGCCACCTAGTTAAATGGTGGGTCCTCCCACCTCAATTAGTTTTATCAAGAGACCTCTAACAGACATGGCCAGAAGCAAACCTAAGTTTGATAATCTGTCATAGATGTCCCTGGAGACTTGTCCCTAAGGTGATTCTCAATCTTGACAAGTTGAAAATTAGAAGTGACCATCATTCAGTCTAGTGCTTCTCCCATGGAAACATACTGTTTTTCTGTTCTGCATAGAAGGAATTATTTGAATTATTATCAATATTTATATTAGCATTAATGGATCCATTAACCCACTATTATAATTAAATACACACAGACACCTGATGATTTAATAAACTTTAGCCTGAACTGAGAAATCCTGGCCCATCTAAGCTAGCTCATTCTATTACCCAAATATGACCCCAATATATAGATATGTCACCTTGGCATGTTATTCTCCACATTTATGCTGATGCTCTGGAATAATCTTCCTCCATCTACCCCATCATGTCTTTCTCCTTCACTTCCTGGCTTCTTTTTCCATTAACTTCTCTGCTACAAAAGCCTGCACAACTTAGTCCCACATACCTCTGTCTTTGCCCAATCTCAGACCTCAGCATTTACTCAACTAATCAAAGACAATGGTTGACAAGTAAAGTAATGGAGAGCAAGCAGGCCTCTGGGACCAATTAATTGACATTTAGAATACTTAACAGATCACTAAATCAGTTCTGGTTTCACAAGTGATGGACTCTGAAGGGGCTTCTTTGATACATGCTAGCGATCTCTAATTTTAACAAAAACTAAAGTTTAGTCAGTGTCAGGCAGATTTCTTTTTTTTTCCCTTTGTAAATACTTAGGTGAGCCCACAAAGAAAACATTTATTTCAAGAAAATTAAAGTTACTGATAATTTATTGATTTGTTTACCAAAAGTATACACTTATCTTTTTTCACTTAGTGTTAGCCATCTTTCAATTAGCCTGCTATGATTTATATTAATACTATTTTATGGGGGCATGGGATTTTTACTGATTTAAATGTAAGATTCAGTGCTGCCTTTCTTAGTAAGTTATCAATAATACTAGGAAGATTGTTTTTTTCTGCCATTATAGTTTCATTACAAGAACCAGAGAAAATCAGCATCTTAGAAACATTCAATATATCCACTCACAGACTTACTCATGAAATTATTCCAATTCTTTCACATTCTGTTTTGAGTTTGGAGAGGGGAAATTAAGAATAAATTTAGGATAGGAGAGAGAAATATAAAATGAGGTGTTTTAGCCTATAATATTTATGTTGACAATTGTAGAAGTTATTTTTTTAATCACTTGAGGTTTCCTACCCTTTAAAAACTCCAACATTGGATATTTTCTTAATGATATACAAAAAAATAATAAGTTGGAAAGTCACTTTTTCAACTGTCTAATAAAATACTGTGTAATCAGTAGTCATTTATTAATTACTAAACCCAAATTTAGGGCAAATTAAGTTTGCTTCTCAAGCTCTCTGCTGTTGGTTTTGTAAGTTGATATGGTTGATTAAATTTCATAATACTTAAGTACACCTAAAAGTAAAATACTCACTCATAAAAGTCATGGGGTTATTTTATGAGCCAATATATAGAAATTTTTTCTGAACTCTATAAAATCATTTAAATGTAAGATACCAAATTCATCATGTCATAGACCTGTATGATGGCTACTCTTTATTGTCAACTTGAGTTGATTTAGAGTTATCACGGAAGCAAGTCTCTAGGCATGTTGCCAAGGATTTTCTAAGTAAATTAGTTGAGGTGGAAAGTCTCATCATAAATGTGGGCAAAACTGTACAATGGAATAGAATTTCAGACTGAGTAAAACACAAAAATAGAGCTGAGTATAAATCTTCATTAATTTCTAATTCTTTTTGTTTGTGGGCACAATGTGACCAACTGGACTTTTGCTCCGGGCACAATATGATCACCATTATGGTAGACTATGTCCTTTTGTATTATAAACTGAAATAAAACCTTCCTTTATTAAGGTGATTTTTCTCAAGCATTTTGTGGTAGAAATGTGTAAAGGAAATACTACAACTCTGCTTATTTCTCCAAGAAGTTCCTACTTCTATTACTTACTTTCCTCTAATATTACTTACAGATAGTCTGCTCATTAATACATTGAAATAATTTCTAGTCCTTGATTACAGATAAATTACTTCTTTTTTCTTAAATATTTTCCATTATTGTCTTACTATAACTGGAATTTTCTTGGTATATTTCTCAGATTGATTGAAATCAATAGAGCATAGATTTAAGTGATTTTTCTAACTGAGTTCAAAATTATCCTAAGGTTCATTTGCTTATTAAATATCTCGAGATTATTTTAAATTGTTTTTCCTCATTTAAGAAATTTGAAAGTTATTCCCCATAAAATATTTTTCAGATTCCTGTATCAATATTCACGCATAGATATAATGTATGTAAATATTGAAATAGGACCCTTAAGAATTGTAGACAAATGCTCAAACAATGAGATCTATCCTCAGATACATTTTCTAATTTTTAAACATTATTATTAAAAAGATGTTACAAAATAAAAATAATTATAAATGAAATGATACAGAATAGCAAACTCAATGAACCTCTATAAAGTTAGAGCAGTCATTCAGACTGGAAAATGTGGAGCTTTACATTGTGTTTTACCCTTTTATTTCTGTTTTAGTTACTGTTTTATTGCTGTGGAAAGATACCATGATCAATGTAATTTATAGATGGAAGCATTTAAATTGGACCGTGTTTACAGTTTCTGAGGCTTAGTCTATAATTATCATAGTAGAGAGTACTGCAGTAGGAAAGCAGGAATGGCACTGAGGCAGTAGCTGAGAGTTTATATTGATCTCCAGGCAGTAGTTGTAGAGAGAGAAAGATTGGGCCTGCAATGGACTTTAGAAACTTCAAAGCCAATGACAAGTGATATACCTCCTTATCTGTCCTAAACCATTCCAACAGCTGGGAAACAGAATTCAAATATATGAGCCTGTGGGGGCATTCTCATTCATATTACTGCAAATAACAAATATATATTCTGCCACAATTATCAAATATGTTTTTACATACTTACCAACCACCATGATAAAATTAGAACTAGAAAAACAGTGAAATTTATATCCACAGGTCCACTGGCTGCATTCACTACTTTATCATCTATTTTTAAAATATTACCTCCTTTCATTCTTCTATAGTCACTATTGAAGTTCATAGTATATGCTTCATATATAACACTTATTACTACTCTCTCTTGTGTACTTGTCAGCATTAATATTCATTCTTTTAGACTTTTCTTCCCACTAGATTCTGTGCTCAAAGAAGTTATAATCAAACTAAAATAGTGTGTCATTCAAGGCTTTTGAATCACTCAAGTGTTTCGAAATAGCTAGGAGCTCAATAACCATATAATTCATTTAATTTGTGTTCAGTACACCTTTATGGATAAAAGTCAGAGAAGGTAGGTTGTTTATTGAAACAAGGCCATTTAATTTCAAGATTGAGGATTTTTGAATTCCTAATGAGTCAAGTAATAGATCATATGTATCATGTATTTAATAGTCATTTCTTCTTCTCTCAGTCTCTTTTCATAATGGAAAATTATTTTAAACAAATGAAGCTTCATTTCCTTCATTTAAAAAGCTAGGGAAGAACTAGGAGATGATACCACATGGTTAAAAATAATAACGGGTTTTTGCTTTAGTAACCCTTAGTCATATCATTTTTTCTTATGAAATTTGAACTCAAGTTACACATTCCATGGGTATAGGCATTTAAATTACCAAATACTATTAGACAGCTTTTATATGTACACATATTTTAGTATATACACTTATCGTTGAAGAATTTTCACAGTACCTTAATTCCTATGATGTTTCCACAATAGCTACATATTAGTAAAGAATATATTTATGTAATTATATTTATACTTTTCAAGATGGAGACTATCTGTGTGTTTGGTCCAGCCATTTTTCCTATCTTTAAATGTAAAATATGTTATTACTCTGTGATTGCTATATGCCCTTTGAGGTAATGATTTTTAGTTTTAGAACTCTAATGCTTAAAATGTGTGGCAATTATTTGTTGTGTAAATTTAAAGAAGTACAATAGAGAGTCAAGAATTTAGAAAGATAATTACTCAATGTATTAATTAGTAAATATGGTGAACTATAAAAATATATATACTTTAAGAAAGTTTCACTAGGTTTCTTTTTGTTTTTAATATTAAAAACTGTATTATCTGCCATTAATAGTAAAAGAAAAAAACTTTTTAAAAAGCAAAATTAAATGATAACAAATAAATATTGAGAAACATATTACTTGTATAAAAAATTTAAAATCCATGTATTCTTAGATATTATATTTTAAAATATCTGCACTTCACAACCACAGAATTTTGATCAACAATTTGAGTCACACTAAATTTCGCATGAGAAATATCTGACCAGCGCCTTCATTAAAATGATTCTTGGATCAAATTTCAAAACTGTTTTTCTTCCATGAATGTGTTCTTATCATTAAGTAAGAAATTCAGTCTATGACATCAGCAAGCTAGAAAGTTACTATAAATTTGAAACACATAATTGTAAAACATTGAAAGAATATTTTTGTTCACTAGTAAGTATCCTACAAAAATGCATTTCTTTAATTTCTACTAACTGAAGTATGATATCTTAAATAGTCAAAATATTAAATTGTGAATAAATCATGTACAGTAGAATGAGAGATTTATGAATTCTTTAATTATTTGTATTCAATTAAGGTGATGCATGAACATATTAACTTATTTTTAATGATAATGCCAGAGGTTATACAAGCTAACTGGGAAAACTTTGAATAGAAATTTAAGGTCTTGGAGCACACAACTCTAAGCAGTATGTCTCCATATTCCCTCTCCTCAGACTCAGAAAACCCCATAGAATAGAAGGCAGAAAGATTATAAGAGCCAGAAGGGATGACAGACACTAGGAAACCAAGGCCCTGTAAGCCAAGTGATAAAAAGCTCATATAAACTCACAGAGACTGAAGCAGCAATCACAAGGCCTACATGGTCCTGTGTGTATATATTACAGTTTTCAGTTTAATATTTTTATGTGACTCCTCAATGTGTGAATGAGCATGTCTCTGATTCTTGGGGTTCTTTTCCTTTTGTTGTGTTGTCTTGTAAAACTTTGATATGAGAGTTTTTGTTTTATCTTAATATATTTTATTTAAGAAAACAATTTTAAAAGAAAAAATAATAAAAATTATTTTATAAACTCAAAAAAAGAAATTTATTTTTCAGATAAGTAAAAGAAATAATCATTGACTTTTACTTTCTAGTTAAAACTTTAAATGGATAAATCTAAGGGATAGGGAAATAAAATAAAAATGTGGAAATTTTCCTGAATTATTTTCAGTCTAAGAATAAAAAAAAGACCTTTAAATAGTTCTTTTTTTCTTGTTGTTGTTCTTATCTTTTTATTTTGTGTGTGTGTGTGTGTGTGTGTGTGTGTGTGTGTGTGTGTGTGAATTTCACGTTGTGCATCCTGATCCCATTCATTTCCCACCTGCCCCTCAGACATGCCCTCTACCCTTGCAACCTCTCCCAACAGAAAAAAAAAAATCTCATTATGGACACTGTAGTGTGTCTCAGTGTGTCCCACAATATTCCCTTGTGTCCACACTTTTTTGCTTGGAAATTTTATTGACTCCTTGATCTGGTATGAGGCCTCTGACTTCTGCTAATTTGCCAATATTGGAACCTCAGATATCCTTGCCCTGTGTCATGGAGATCCTGCAGTTTTGGGTCTGTACAATTAGCATCTTCCTCCAACAGTTAATTCATGGGGTAGATGTTGGGATAGGCAAATTCAAAGCTGTGGTTCTGGGCCTACAACCCACCCATCCAGGATCAGCTCCACTGTGTTGCCCGGACAAGGTGCAGGGCCTGCTTTCCAATGTGCTTCAGCAGGTAAGAGTCTGGGCCCACTCTCCTGCTCTCATGATCCCAACAGGGCCAACTGTTCTGCCTAACACTGGTGATGGCAAAACAGAGTGAAGGAGATATCACCCTTGCCAGTGTCACCACTCAGTGGACAAGAGTCAGTACCAGCTTTACTGGGCTCACACCCTCAGGACTGGGTAACCCTGTAATCACTGTAACCCCCACATCCAGGATTCACTCTCCTATGCTGCCAAGATGAGGTGGAGGACCTGCTCTCCTAAGTGCTGCAGCATGTGACAGGCAGGGACAGCTCTCCTGCTTTTGTGATCCCATAAGGGCCAGATTGTCTGTCACTGGTGGTGAGAGCTAAAGTGGTGGGGAACTCTTCCTTGCCAACACCATTACAAGGCAGACAAAAGGCAGGGATGTCTTTCCCACATGCACACCCTTGGGGCCAGCCCACCTACAATGCCCACATCCAGGTTTAACTGTATTGTGCTGTCCAGTTGAGGTGCAGGTCCTGCTCTGAAGAGTGCTGCAGCTGGTGAAAGATAGGACCAGCTGTCCTGCTCTCATAATCCTAGGGCCATGTCTTCCACCTCCTACAGCTGATGAGGGGTAGCAGAGAGGAGAGTATCTTTCCCTTGTCCATGCCCCTACATGGAGATGAGTGGTAGGGCCAACTCTTCCAAGCTAGCATACTTGGGGCCATCTCACATGTAACTCCCAAAATGTTTAGGGCCTGCTCTCCTGAGTATTACAGTTGGCTAGGGGCAAGGTCAACTCTTCCCCCTCATGCCTTTTAGGCCAGTTCTCCCATGATGCTCAGGTTTGGGGTGAGCCAGTTCTGCACAGCCCTCAGATATCAACATATCCCCACGTGGCAGCCCAGATCGGGGATGTCCACTTGGTTTTTGGTGGTAAGAGACCCCTGGTAGTTCAGGGCTATGGACCTAGATATGGCCACTGTTGGTATCAGGGGCTAGAACTCTACCAGAGTCCTAAATGGTATCACTAGCTAATCACATCAGATTGTTCTTCACTAAACTCAAGTCTCCACTTCTGCCTGTCTTCATTGAGCTCATATTCTTCTGTTTCTCTTTCTCTTCCATTCCTCCACAACCTACTTGCTCCTCAGTTGTGCCTTGGATCTCTGCATGTCTGGCCTTGTCTCAATTGTCTCAGAAGTGCTGTGTCCCACTTGTACATTGCAGATTGTGGCTCCAAGAAGGGGGTATCTCCAGCATGATCTGACCCCCAGGCCTGCATGGCACCAGACTGGTGTTCATCTCAGGCTACCTCCTTGTCTATACCCCATGGAACCAGTCTGATGGTTGTCTCAGGGTTGCTCCTTTTCCAGCTCTCCTGAGTGGCCATATGCCTGGATTCTGTGGTACCAGGCAGGGTTCTTCTATTCTCTGGCTTGCTTCCTGTCCTGGGAGTCTATCTGGTACTTCCCTAAAGCTGGACTGGTGGCTATCACAAGCTAGCTACTTGTCTGGGCCCTCTGGTACCAAACTGGTGGTGGTCTCAGGATTGCTTTTTCTCAGGGAATGTTAGGCTACTTCTCATTCAGATGTTCATATGCCAGAGGACTGAACGTAGACATAGCCTCTCTCCTCTCTGCCATCTACTAATACACATGTAACACAACAGCCACACCTACAATGCCTCTAGGGGATAGAAAGTTATTTTTGTAGCACTACAAAATAAAAGCAATATTTCTGGCTTTGAGTTAAACAGCAGAAATTCTATATGGCTCTGCATATGAAACTATGTAACTAGACACATATGTGGAACACGCATAGACTAAATATTTGAAGTGTTAATGATAGAAAGAGTGAAAATTCCTTGGTTACAATAGGTGGCCTGCAATCCTTGTGACATTAAAAATGTGGCCTAATAATTTATGTTTTTTGTTGTTGTTGTTGTTGCTGTTCTTATAGCATGGCTTCTTTTCCACTGTGTTGTTACAAGACTATTGTAAAGGAAAGACTGATAGGAAAGACTTTAGTCTTTCTCTAAGTTCAACTTATTTAGAAAACATTTCTCTTAAAGAATGTATTTTACAGATGTTACTGATTCATACATATATATATATGCATATATGTATATTTGCATTTAAGCATGCTTTGAATCTAACTATGGAAGATTGATCTTCCCAAGTTTATGCTATGGTTAATGATATAATACAATAAAGTGTAGCCAAATAGTGTTTTTATTTCAAGTGCACATAGATCTACCAAGTAAAATATAAAAGGGAAATTACTGTGCGTTTAAATGTAAATATATAGATTGTATTCTGTAAGTTATACAGAAGTATTTTTCCATAAGTTTCATAGAATTATAACTAAAGTTTCATTACATTTAACTCAAGCAATGTTAAATGCTATTGAGATTCCTATATGTTTGATAAATATAGTGTGTGTATATGGAACAAGGAAGAAGCTCACTTGTGCTACAAACACATCAGAGAAGTGTTTTAACAAATTCACCGTAAAAAATAACAAGTGTATTCTTTTTCTTACTATTTCAAACAAACTGATAATAAAGTTTATGAAAATATCTTCTCTCACACGTCTATGAAAATCCATAACAGGAGCTCATGAACTCTGATAGGGTAATGACACCTTCAGTTACTTCCTATAATTGTTGAATATCAAGACTGAACAGAAAAAAAGTCAAAAATATGTATCACAATAGTTTATTGTCATTATTACACATGCAACTATAGCACAGTAATACTCATTTTATAATTAATCCTATTTATTTTTAATAATAACATTTTTTTTTCAGAGTGAAAGTTGCTGAAATGTACTTGAATGTCACTTTTCTGGGAATGGTGTTGGGAAAAAAATCTGAAATCAGGTGGTGATTTTATTTATTGATATTATATTCTTTTTCTAAATAAATGAAAAAACCTGAGAGCATTCAATCTGTTAATATTGCAGGAGGAGAAATATGATTGGTAAAATTATACAGCCTACAAAAAAACTTTCTAATGCAGTAAGTATTATATCTGAGATGTCATAAATCTTATGGTACACATAAAATGATGTGAATATCTAACTATTTTCAGTATGGTCTAAATTTCCTCATTATAATTCAGAATTAATAAATAAATAGAATGTCATTACCAGTGGATTTTTTGCTTTTTATATTTATGTGTAAACAAACAAAGTATTTCTCTGTTGTATTAAAATTAGGAAGGACAGAAAAGGAGAAAGTTATGACAGCATTATAACTTTTGTAACTCTTTATGTTTTTTGGACTTACATTACTATCAGTATTTTGCAATTAGCAACATAAAATACAAGCTAACATACTAGCTCATTCCTAAAATTTTGGGAGCTGAAGGCAAGGATATCAAGAGTTCATGTTATCTTTTGTGACACAAAGAGTTTGAGGCCCACCCAGGCTACAGAGATATTATTAACACCTCATCACCCCAGATAAAGGAACACATAATGAATACTATATGCCTAGCCCTGTTACCACTTTGGTCCAATTTATATATGAATAATATTTAACATATCAATTACAGTCTACTTTCTTGACTATCTATCATCAAAGAATGTTGAGATGGAATTCTCAACTGCCACAAGGGTCAATGATAGATCATACTTATTGTATCCTTTAAGATTCAGCCAGTGCACACCTATCCTACAAAAAATTCCACCCAGCAGTGAGTCATGGACCCTGATGCCTGTTAATGGCACACATTCATCTAGCTGGACTGCCATACCAGGACCTAGTACAAGAGTAAGCTCTAAGCATTCATGTGACTGATGAATTGAGGGGGGTTGATATGGGGGGACATCCCACACCTGAGGAGTAGGATAGGTAGGAGAGGGGTAAAGAAAGGGTGGGAGAGTGGGACCAGGGGAGGAGGAGGGATGGGGCTGTAATTGAGATATAAATTGATTTACTAAATAATTGTATCAAAAAAGAGATTTAGTTAGTGGGTTTGACTTCTAAACTTAGACATGTACATTTGAAGATTGTTAATGTTCATGTTATGAGAAATATACCTTAGGCCATAAGCATATCTTTAGTTCTATAATTTGCCTCTCAATGAAATGGTTTTTATTATACTTTCATTCCACAAAGTGCTAGTTCTTCACTTCTCTGCCTCCTAATTCATCTTTCTGTCCTGTTTGCTCTGGAAGTTGTTATAATACTTGCTGTGTGACACTCTTTTTCTAGAACTCTGATTTTAATTGTAATTCTACAAGCTGAGATTTATGAGCAGTGATCAGTATAATGTTCATAGTGAAGAGATGAATTAGTCAGAACATTTTTAATAGGTCATCAATAAAGATTCTATGATTGTGGTACTAAATTAAATATAACTAATATATTTGGAATTGCATACTTTTTAATATATGGAAAAATTCTTGAAAATGTCTAGCTTTTGTTACTAGAATATTGACTAGCTCTGAAAAGTGTCGCAGTTAGTGATAATATTCCATTATTCAAGTTAAAGCAAGAATTTCTAGGCATACTTTTACCTGAAAAATTAACCCATTCTTTATGTATAACTTAGTAGTTGGAGGGGAAGTGTGATTTGAAATCACCAACTCTTAGAGTACCAAGTTTCCATTGTTTCTGTTGATTTGCATAATGTCTTGGTTATTTCATTTTTTTATTTTTTTATTGAAAAAAATTTATTATGTGAATTTCACTTCATGCGACTTGTTCCCTCTCATCTCCCACCTCCCTTCAGATCCACCCTCCACCCTTGCAACCTGTACCAGCATAAAAAATATAATCTCATTATAGAAGCTGCAGTGTGTCTCAGTTTGTCCCACAAGATTCCCTTTTGTCCACATGTTTTGCTTGCATGTGACCCAATCTAGGCCAGATCTTACCTCAGGGCTGAGTCTACACAACCCCCACATCCAGAGCCAGCCAGAGTTCTTCTGGTTTCTGACTTGGGAGCCCATCTGATGCTTGCCAGGTACTAGTCTGGTAGTCATCACAGGCTACCCCATGGTGCCAATATTGTGTTGACATCCAGCTTGCTTTTTTCCAGGAATGTTAGGCTACTATTCACTCAGATGTTCATAGATCAGAACACTGAATGTAGATATAACCTCTCTCCTCTCTGCCACCTACTGATGCACATGTGACATAGCAGCCACATCTGCAATGCCTCTAGGGGAAGGGTACTATTATTTTTTGAAACACTCATGGTTAGAAAGATCACACACACACACACACACACACACACACACACACACACACATACATGTTGGGGTTGACCTGAAACTTACTACGTATTCGAATGTTAATTGCTTGCCCAACAAAGATCTTTACTGTCTTTTGCACAGATTCTCACATACACCACGTGATACTATGTAACTTTGCTCCTCCAACATATCCCTAATTGGCTAATAAAGCTGCCAACAGCCTGGGCTGGGCAGAAGAGAGGATGGCAGTGCTAAGGTTCTGGGCTTTGGGATAGAAAGACCACAAGAACGGAGGAAGGAGGAAGAAAGAGCAGGGCACCTTGGGGTAAGAAGGAGGATATATCTGAGAGTAGCTTGCAGGACTGGCCTGATGGAGCAGAAACAGCCCAAGTGGAAAACATGTAAAAAAATTTATGGGGATTTTGTCTGGGAAGTGGGAAAGATAGCTTAGAGTGTAGATATCGGTCCAGCTCCAGGTCATTAAGGCTTATCAAAAATCTAACAGGTTGCTGTGCCTTTTATTTATTCAATAGTGGGTTAAGGAGTAACTGTCATTGAATTAATAACCAGCATTAATTAATATTTTAGAATAATTAACTATTTACATAAGTTTGAATAATAAGAATCAATATTAAATATTAATAATCATTCTAAATATACATATACATTTATAGACACACATAAATACATACATGACGTATCTAGTACAAATTTGCTTGTATAAGCTAAAGTCTTTCTCCTTTTCTTAAATTCATTTTGCAATATAGTTGCAAAAATATTAGATTTTACTTAGAAATTTACTTATTTACTTATTAAAATTTTGAAAATAAGATTTTTTTTTAGAAATTGTGGATTTTTCCTTTCAAGATTGTTTAATGCTCTAGTAATATACCAGAGGAAGAGAATCTCAAAAGAAATCTGTGTTGTATCAAAGGATCTCATTTATATATTTAAAGTAACTCCTTGACCATTTAGAGTTTCTAATAAGGTTATTATCATAGTTCACTGTGAGTGTATTTCTTCACATGCTACATATCTGAGCTAAAAGTGAATTCATTTCACTGTTTCAAATATTTTTTCTGGCAAGTAATAAAAAAGCAAAATTTTAAGCAAAAAGTGTTTTTATAAGGCCTTAGCTCCTCTGGCTGGGAAAATTTGACATACAATCAATAGACCTTTCTTTTTTTAAAAAAAAAAAAAAACACTTTAATAAACTTCAATTATTTACCCTGGATAGACTTAAATTATGCAATTATCCATATCTGTGTTGCTATATTGCCTTGAATCACACACAAAAACATACTCTGGTGAAAATTTGGGGAAAGAAATCTAGTCCTAAACCATCATAGCCAATTTTAGGATCTGAGGAAATAATACAGTATGTAATTGCATTTTTTAACATTTATTTATTTCTTCAGTTACATCTCAGTCAAAGTCCCATTATTCCTCCCCATTCTGGTTGCCCCCTCCTACTCTCTTTCCCCCTTACCCTCCTATTTGCTTTTGTTGTTGTTTTTTTTTTTAATTTAAGGTGTATCTTTTTTTCTCCAACAGCTCCCCCTTTTAATCCAATAACAGCACTTTTTCATATAATAGTAAATGAAATACAAAACAGTAAGTAAAATTAGGCCACAATTATGA
>CAJQZJ010017056.1:0-10641 GCA_907164525.1 Lophiomys imhausi | reverse complement strand
CCCTCCTCCCCCTCAACCCCCCCATCCTCTTCCTTTCTTTTTTTTTTTTTTTTTTAGTTTAAGGTATTTATTTCCCCCCCAACAGCTCTCCCTTTCAGTCCAAATAATGGTTCTTTTTCTTATAACTATAAATACAATACAAAACAACAGAAATAAATAGGCCATGATTATAAGAGTTATATTGCTTAGCATACATTCCCAATGTCCAGTCCATATGTATTTGGCACCTGACTTTAATATTCTACTATCTAACCATCTCCATGAGTTTAAAGTTCTATATCTAACTCAGCTTTCATACTAACTTGCCTCATAATTTTAAAAATATCTTCTTAGATCCAGAACACCCTCTTGATTCCTAAACAACTCAAAATTTAACTATGAGACTCTAGCTATCTATTCTTCAACCACCTCAGAGACCTGAGAGGGATAAATATAACTGATTATATAGGAAGTGCAGGGCCTGCAGCTTCCAAAACTAAAAAATGACATACCAGTGGCTGCCTGGACAGTTCCCATTTTCTCTCCATACATTACAGCATCAATCTTCAGCCATTTGGCCCCATTTCTCTGACAGACATTGGTTGTAGAGCAGGAATTATGAAGGACTTACCTACCCTGTCTTGGCAGAGCTAGGCTGTCAACTTATCTGCTTCCAAGTTTTGTCCTTTTTGGACAGAAGTCTGTCTACAGTTGAAGCAAGTGGTTTTTCTTGCCAAGAGAATGGCTTACCACCAATTCAATCATCTCCCACTGGAGATTCTTCGATGCTCATCTTCTACTTGGAGTAATATAGGGGGTGCTGTCAGGAGCTGACATGTCTCGATATCAAAAAATCTTAAGTTAAGAAAACATCTTTGAATGCCATATTCTGCAGATCTCTTGAGGTTTTTGAAGATGCCCTATCTATCTCTTATATTTAGATAAGCAAATATTGCTTGTCTCTTAGCAACTTGATTTCTGAGTAGCTTAGAAAATAACTGTGATAGACTGTCATAGTAACTAACAAAATGACACGTTTTCATGACTATTAGTTTCCGTTTCTTAATTATCCTAAACAGTTTATGTCGGTTGGTAGCGAGAGGTCAAAACTTGACATTTCATTTTTAAGTATTACTACGAACAATACCTTTAAGAAGCGTTACCCTTAATTTTGTATCAATATACAAAGATCAATACCAATGTGGCCAAATATAATCTTAATTTTGTATCAATATACAAAGATCAGTACCGATGTAGCCCAATATAATCTTAATTTTACATTAATATACTGAACAGAAATATGGGCATTCTCTATGGAGTCAATTCACTGGAGAAAATGTGATGGACAACCATTTCAATGTTTAACACCTTTTTTATACATAAATTTTCCTATAAAGATCTGTGCCTTCATTTTCTAATCTTTGAAGACTTCACTGCCAATTCTACAACACTTCTGACAAAATAGTAGTGTTCTACTGTGTACCTTTTGTTTTCCACTACGCTCTTTTTATCTCCCTCTGTTATGGTAGTGAGCTGCTATTCGTACTAGGAACATTAAAGACACAGGAGATTAAAAGCATAATTATACCTACTGTTGATGTTTAGAAAATTGATCTTGAATAATTTCAGGTACATTGAAAATAAATACCAAATTTGCCATTCCCAAAAAGTTTAAAATACTTTTTTCCAGAAAGAATAAATTACAACATTTTTAAATACACATTTGTGAACAATAAGCCAAATTTTTGTGCCAGAAACATAACAAAGTGAATATAGTTATAGAATATGTAAATATATTTCTTTTGGAGATTATGTATCTGAGCAACACTAAGTAAAATCCCTTTTTTGAAATGTGAATTTAGTATGGAATAATGGAGAACAGCAGGTTTCTTTCATCCTTACTTATAAAAGTCAAGAAATAAAATGTAATCAGTTTTAATGAGATAAGTAAAGGTTAAAAATAAGGTTGAATTTTCTCACAACACTAGTTAAAATAATAGGATTCCTAGGAAACTGTTTAACTGCTTTTGATGATAGTTTAAGATTTTTGCTGCATATGATTTAACACACCTGTTAGTATACTTTGTGAAATATTTCCTCATATTTTTCCTTTAATGGTCTTTTTACAAAAGTATATTTTCGCAGTTTCTTTGCCTATTTGGATAGTCCAAGTGTCAAATATTAATATGCAAATGAACACACTGCAAAATTACATTTAATATAAAGAAATTATTTGAATGAGCAAAAACAAACTTAAAAATAAGCTTTTTAAATCCTACAGAAGTTTTTTTTTTTACCACTGAAATATCATCCTAAACATTTAAGCTGTTGATTCTCATGTGAAAGTATGTAAGTTCATTGCTTCAGATTGTATATAGTGCTCTTATAACTATATAAACATAAAAATAGTCCATACAAGATTAAGAGTTATGCAAATATGAGATGTTCTTTAAATCTGGCCATTTACAAAAAAATATGATAAACTCAATGAAAGTGGGAGTCAAAAGAATTTTTAGTAGTGCTGTTTAAGCTGCCCACCAGGGAAGATATGCAATAAACAGAGCATCCTGGTATGTATTCATGTTTTTTCAAAATGATATGGGGCTTAAATATAACATAGTGATAGGACACTGGCTAACAAGTGCAAACATTAGATCTGATACACAATTATAATGCTGTTTTTCCTTTCTGTAACTAGATATTATTAATCCAGATTTTCTGTTAGGAACTTTTGTGAACTATGTCCTTTTTGAACATAGAAAAAAGTTAAACTTCACTGGTACATCACTGAAATGTAGATCTGTATTTTCAGTAGGAACACACAATACAAGAATATGCAAGATTTGCAAGAGAGTGCAAAAGATAAGAAAATGCAAATCATAGAAATATAAGAAAAAAATCAATGAGATATTTATTATTCAAACAATACTGAATATATGCTCCAATGAATGTCTCAGGGAAAGTTTTGGAGGATCTGATGCTTGCTTTAAGGCATTATCAAAAACAAATGAGGTACATTAATGTCTGTATCCACTAAGTATATTCAGGTATTTATTTATGTAGATCTGTAGAGAGCTGCGAAGTGCCGCGCCCTAAAGATGGCGCTGGTCTTCGCCTTCCACCAGCCCGACGGTGAGCGCTCTCTGAGATAATAGTTCATACTTGGCTAAGACCGCTGATCTGGCTTGCTTCCGCATACGTAGGCCTCTAAGATAGCACCACGTGGCTTTACTTGACTGGCTGTTCATTTAGTATTTAGCCTATGGGCTGGGTCTGCCCCATTATTTGGAAGACTGTTTTCAAGGGACCTGAATAAACTGCTGGAGAAGAGCTTTTGTGAGTTGCGTCATTCCTTGCCGGACAAGGGGGGACGCGACAAAGTGGTGTCCCGTACGGGGACCCAGAAAAGACTCAGAACTCCTGCAGTCAGGTGCAGCGCTGATAAGTTCCTGGGATAAATCAGGACAATAAAGTTTCATGGAAATATCGAACACAAGGTAAAGTTTCGCGGAGATAGCGAACAAAAGGTAAAGTTTCGCGGAAATAGCGAACAAAAGGTAAAGTTTCGCGGGAAGTTGCAAACAAAAGGTAAAGTTTCGCGGGAAGTTGCGAACTAAAGGTAAAGTTTCGCGGGGAAGCAGCGAACCGAAAGTAAAATTTTTAAACATGGGATTGTCTGAGTCACACCCAATTTTTCTGGCTCTTCAGGAGCTACTTTTAGCTAGGAATTTGAAGATTAAGAAGTCTACCTTAGAAAGATTTTTAAATGGATGTGATTCTGTGGCTCCGTGGTTTGCGGTGTCCGGGAATCTTACGGTATCCTGCTGGGAAAAATTAGGCAGGGACTGGGATTTTGCTTGGGAGCAAGGGACTCTGAAGCATGGAGTAAGACCGATTTGGAAAATGGTGAGGAGTTGTTTAGAAGATCAGAGGTGTTGTAATGCAATCACAGAGGGAGAATCAGCCTTGGAACTGCTACAAGGGGAAAGATCTGAGCAGGTAGACAGTGAAAAGGAAAGTAACAAAGGCGAAAGATTTGAGCAGGCAGACAGTGAAAAGGGAGGCAAAAAGAAAGTTCCTCTCTATCCCGATCTTACAGATTTTAGAGATTTTAGAGATTTTGAGGACTCAGAGAGCACAGATTCTGAAGGAGAGCTACACGCTCTACTAGAACAGTTGGAGAGGACTGTTATTAGAAAAAAGGAAAAGAAAAAAGTAAAAGAAAAGCACATATCGGAGCAGTCAGTGTGGGTGGAGTTGTTGCCATGGCGCCTGACACGTCAGCGGCAGTCAGAGTGGGTAGAGTCGTTGCTATAGCGCGTTCAGCCACGCTGGCGGCAGCTGGTGTAAACATAGCCGTTGCCATGGCGCCTTCAACTCCTCCCCCATATCCAGAAGCCACTCAGACAGAGCAGCCAGTTCAGTCCCTGAAAGTAGGGAGATCTTTCTGCCCGGGGATGTGGACACAAATAAAAACAGAATAGAACATTATCCTACTGCACTTGCTGCTTTAGCCTTGAATGGTATCCAACAATGCTTGCAGTCTTTTGGAGTTGCTCCTGCCAGTATAATAGTGCCTTATTCCAGTTATCAAATTAAGATTTTTGTGTGGCACTGTAGATGACTGGGCAATATTGCAATGTAGCTTTGAAGGAGTGATTGATAACCATTATCCTAAACATCCATTGCTATCATTTTTTAAGGAGCACCCAGAGATATTCCCTAAGGTTACTTCAGCAGTACCACTTCAAGGGTCACCAAATGTATTTACTGATGGCTCAAAGACAGGCTGTGGAGCCTATTTGATAGAAAGACAAGAGCCCGTGTTATGTCAATTTCAACCGGGCTCCCCCCAAATAGTAGAGTTGAAAATAGTAATTAAGGTGTTTAAAAGATGTCAATTTTCATTCAATTTGATTTCAGATTCAGTTTATGTGGTCAACGCAGTGAAAATATTAGAATTAGCAGGTCCTATTAAGAATAGTAATACTGTATGTGCCTTATTACAAGAGTTACAAGTTTTAATCTGGCAGAGAAAAAGATGTTTTTATATTCACCATATCAGAGCACATACAGGATTACCTGGACCATTAAGTGAGGGTAATGATAAAGTTGATCAATGGACCAGGATGGAATGCATTTTTTGGAGCTCATTCCTGGATCAAGCCAGACAGTTTCACCAATTATTTCATGTAAATGGAAAAACTCTACAGCAGAAATTCCATTTGTCTAGAGCAGATGCTAGACAAGTAGTTTTGGACTGTCCTCAGTGTGTGATTCACCATCATCCTCCCAGTGTGGGAGTGAACCCTAGAGGGTTGTTGCCACTCAAAATCTGGCAAATGGACGTTACCCACATTTCAGAGTTTGGAACCTTAAAATATATTCATGTATCTGTGGATACCTGCTCAGGTATCATACATGCTACACCTATGAGTGGAGAAAAGGCTCGCAATGTCATAGGACATTGCTTAGAAGTCTGGGCTGCATGGGGAAAACCACAGCAGCTGAAAACGGACAATGGACCAGCCTATACGGCTCAGTCCTCTGTCTCCTTCTGTAACCAGATGGAGGTACAGCTTAATCATGGATTACCATACAATCCTCAAGGACAAGGAATTGTGGAGCGTGCTCATCGCACCTTGAAAGAATGCTTGCAAAAACAAAAAGGGGGAATAGGCCAAGGCCATACCCCCAAGGAGAGAATATCTTTAGCCTTATTTACTTTAAATTTTTTCAATTTGGATGCTCAAGGCCGCTCAGCAGCGGACAGACATCAGGATTCCCATGGTTCACCTAAAAGCATGGTGAAGTGGAAGGACATTCTGACAGGCTCTTGGCGGGGGCCTGACCCCGTGCTAACATGGGCGAGAGGGTCTGTTTGTGTTTTTCCTCAGAATCAACAAGATCCAGTGTGGGTGCCTGAACGCCTTGTGAGGAAGATTCGTCATGAAGACCTTCCTAAGGATCCTGGTGATAGTAGCAGTGAGTATGTCAGGAGTGCAGAGCAGTTTAGGTTCAACAAGATTATTTTTCCTTTAGCCCCATGATTAGTAATATAGTGAATAAGTCTTGAACAGGAATGCTTGATATATCTACTAGGGATCCTCAGCAGACTGCCACCAATCCTTTTGATTTGTGGCTTTTGTGTGGAGTAAATGGAAGTTGCATGGACTTGGGACCTGTCATTATGCTAGGGGGAGGAATTTATCAAAGAGGTAATTTTTCCCTAGGGTCTGCTACCAATCTGGATTTTTCTAGCGGTAGTGGCTCTGGTACTTGGAATTCTTTGTTTCATTCTTACCGCAATAAGACCTTTTCAGCTTCGCCAGTATGTCTCTGGCCTCCTTTTCTGTGGATTGTAAGTAATGGGAGTGCATCCTTGGGTGAAGAAAAGTTAGTATGCACTCCGGGCACATGTTTTTATGCCCTATGCTGGAATGCCACAGCCTTTCCTGTGGCTGTGGTGACTAGAATGCCTTGATATGTACCAGTTCCTGTAGAGGCTCCTAATACCCTGATGCTATTCTGGTTTAAAAGAGATTTTGGCATCACTGCAGCTATTGTTACTGCTATCACTGTTGCTGCTGTGGGAGCTACTGCCTCAGCTATTGCCTTGTCTAGTTCTATACAGACTGCCAATGCCCTGAATAACATCTTAGCCACTGTGGCACAGGCATTGGATACTCAGACCTCTATGAATTCTCATCTCAAAGGAGGTCTTATGATAGTTAATCAATGCATAGATTTAATACAAGAACAGATTGATTCTCTTTGGCAACTAGCACAATTGGGGTGTGAGTGGAAATTGCAAGGTTTGTGTGTTACTTCCGTACAGTATCAAAATTTTACAAAGGCTGCTAATTTGTCTAGAAAATTGTCAAAGTTCCTCTTACAGGATTGGTCGGCTGAATTTGAAAATTTGATGAGAGAGCTGAGAGCGACAATCATCCACATCAACTCCACTCGGGTGGATCTGAGCCTGGCTACTGGCTTGACTTCCTGGATACAGACGGCTATGGATCATCTTAAGGAGTGGGCGGGCGTAGGCTCTTTGGCAATACTAATGATACTAGCCTCTCTGGTTTGCCTATGGTGCATCTACAAAATGAGAGCCACACAAAAGCATAATGCAGCCATGATTATACAAGACCTTGTCGCCATTGAGGCGGGCCAGTCCCCTCAGGCATGGCTCGCTGCTGTGAAGTAAATCTTCACTAAGCATAGTCCCTGCACACTGAGGTATTCGTTCCACGGATATCAGGGTCTGGCAAGTCAGTGACGGAGTTGACGGGTAAGTCTCGGCCACCTAAGACAGGGCAGTCCCGAGTGGGGAGGCTGACCCAGAGATGGGTAAGAGTTTGAGCACCGCCCTCCTACAGGCTCAGGCCCACCGTGAGATCCCCAGATAGAGGGATTACGAAGCCTTTCTAGGGACTTTTACCAACTTTAGAAAAAATAAAAAAGGAGGAACTGTAGAGAGCTGCAAAGTGCCGCACCCTAAAGATGGCGCTGGTCTCCGCCTTCCACCAGCCTGACGGTGAGCGCTCTCTGTGATAATAAGTTCATATTTGGCATAGACCGCTGATCTGGCTTGCTTCCTCATACGTAGGCCTCTAAGATAGCACCACGTGGCTTTACTTGACTGGCTGTTCATTTAGTATTTAGCCTGTGGGTTGGGTCTGCCCCATTATTCGGAAGACTGTTTTCAAGGGACCTGAATAAACTGCTGGAGAAGAGCTTTTGTGAGTTGTGTCATTCCTTGCTGGACAAGGGGGGACGCGACATAGATCTAAAATATAAATGTTGGAAGACATAACCAATAATAAAACAAAGATACTTATTAACAAGATGAAAAAGTTATAATATGATATTAGAACACATGACTGAAGGATGGAGAAATGGCTCTGTGGTAAACAGTACCAATTGCTCTTGCAGAAGACATGGTTTTGATGCCCAGAACCCACATGGTGGTTCACAACTCCATTTTCAGGGATCTAATGGGCCCTCTTCTGTTATCTCAGGCACCAAGCATATATACAGGTGAAACACACATTGAAACAAAAAAGTGACTAAATCTGATATAAAGAAGTTTTAAAAAAAAGACAACACACTTGCTTAGTGTGATTTCTCTGAAGTTCTTCATGGAACAAATGTGACCTTGTGATCAAGCTTGCTGAAAACCCATTGGTTTTTCTTTAGTAAACTTCTCGATGTTGAGTTTTCATTCTCTGCTTCAGTTCTGAGGTCTACATCATATGCTGACTGCATGGAGATATCAAAAAATGAGGAAACACTGAAAAGTATTTGGTATTTTAAATGTCATGAAAGCTAACAAGAAAAAATTTTAATCTTCTAAAATTTGTGATATTGTTCAATTTTGAACAAAAAAAAATAAAGGGAAAAGTTGGTGTACAAGCAAAAAACTTGAGCTTGATATACAAAATATATAATTCATATTGCAATTACAGAAATATTTGGAAGTGGGGAGGCATTTCTTACTGCTCACTTGTCCCTCAATTACTCTAAATAGAAAGTAGGAATTTCAAAAGGCAAAATTATGATTTACAGCCATCTTCAAGAAGCAATAACAAACAGATATGATGAAATTGATAGGTTCAAAAGCTGTACAATATGCTACAGTGCAAGAAGAGGCCAGTTCCACAACGTAAAACAACAGGATCTTCATGACACAAGACACTTACATCATATCTGAGAAGAGTTCCAGTGAGGTTACAGTACTGACAAAGTAACAGAAACCAGAGGCCTCATACTAGACCAAGGAGTCATTTTAATGAACATTTGCAAGCAGACTATGTGGACAAAGGGAAATATTGCAGGACATACTGGGATACACTGCTGCTTCCACAATGGGCTGCTATTTTTATGCTGGGACAGATTGCAAGAGTGAAAGGTGGTGTGAGGGGAGATGGGAATGAGATGGAACAGGGTACATGATGTGAAATTCACATAAAAAATTCTTTAATAAAATTTTTTAAGTTATAAAATAAGTTATAATATACATTTTGTTATATGTTTTATGTCTTTTGTTTTTAATTGTTCTCTCTCCAACCTGAGCTGGGTGCATGTACAACAGACACTAAAATAGTTCCCCGTTTGCTGCATGTCCATTATTATTCTCACTATGAATATAGACCTGAAGGATATAGCTTCATTTTAGTGAGTACAAAAATTAGTACACATTTACAAAAATCTGTAAATAATTAGAATTGGCCACAAAATGCAAAGCAACATTCATTCACTACAGGCACAAAAGGAACCAACAGAGCCAGGAATGGACGCTATACAATGGGATCAATGGGTGAATCCCTGAGTTTGCTGAGGTCCCCTTACAGAAAGACAGGACTGCCAATTGCAGCTATATCTGAGACTACTTCTTGTCTCAGTCCATCATGCAGTGAGAGGAGGTTCATGGGGTTTTGCTACATCTCCTGAGATTCTCTACTTCCTACAAGGTAGGGTTGACAGGTCAGATCTCCTGAGCTTGCTCTGCTTTGCACTTAGGATGCCTTGCTTCAGTACTATGATGTTCTTGTCGAACCCAGAAGAGAGAGAAGGGCCATATATCATCTGATATCCTCCCTTTTTAAAATGGAAAATTACAGAAATAATCACTGAATTCCATCAGTAGAGAACAAAGTAAAACTTTGCTGAAAGTCAATGAATACAGTCAATTTTAATTATTCCTGGAAGGTATTGCTTTTAAGTCCCTTCACTCAATCAACAATTATTGAATCTTTGCTTTTGAAGAAACACAGGTCTAGGGTCAATCCTCCTTTTCTTTTTTTCCTTTTCATCAAAAAGCATTTTGATCATCTAATTAATATGCAGTTTGGTTCATGTGTCTTACTGCTTAAAAAGCATATCTATTATCTATCATTGATTCATTAATGCTGAACTTGTAGCTGAAAAAATTATTTAGCACACAGGTCTTGGCATTTTTTTTTTCAGTAAAGCACAGTCTTCCATTTCTAGCAATATAAACAGTGAGTTACTACTGTACTTGGAGGCATTTTGACTAAAACCAAATCAATCAATAAGGAAAACATACACACAATACACAAACTAGGAAAAATGGACAAACAGGTGAAAAGCAGAGAACTCATTTAGAGAATGTGCTGAAATAAGCATTACCTTATTCACTCTGAGCTGTGTACATGTGCAAAGGACACTGTAGGGGTTAGATAAATTAGATTTAGAAAATATATAGGAGTTTCTGATACTGTCTCTTAATTCGGGGCATGAAGAGCATTATCAGCATGAAGTCAGCAAAAACAAAAAAGACTTAATGGACTTGAAGAAACAAAGTATCTGGCCTGACATTGTTTTCAGCTGCTAAGTGGGCGGAGCCCAAATTAAGCTGAAACAGAGTTTCTCCTATTTAAGGACAGTGCATGGAGCCCAGAAAGGGTAGAGGCCCCTGATGCTAGAGATCTCCAAGAGTCCTGCTGAAAAAACGGCTGGCCATTGATGGCCAGCTCTCTCCCTGAAGCAGAAAGAAGCCGGTGAGCAAAGAAAGCCTGAGCAAGACACCAAAAGGCCAAGGACTAGACCCTGTGGCTCAGCTTTTGCCTAGAGGGGTTTGATCTGTCCAATCAGTGGCCTAGGGGAAACTGTGCCTGGCTTTAAGGACTGAGGCAG
>CAJQZJ010017053.1:0-17308 GCA_907164525.1 Lophiomys imhausi | reverse complement strand
GTGAAGTGATATGGGACCCTTAGAGTCAGTATTAGTACATTTGAAGGAGACTAGAAGGTCTAATAAGGCGCCAAATGATGAACTCTGAAATACTTCATATGGAGGCTAAGTTTAGTAGTATGCATATATGTTAGTAATGATGACGACTTAAACTAAGGCCATAGTGGCAGATGCCAGAGTCACATATTTTTGAATATATTTAGAATATATTCAAAGCAACATCATGTGTATGTCAATTTGCTAATTGTGTGAATAGGTGTTAATGGCCAGTATATGGTAAATTTTACCATACCATAGCTATTGAGAGAAACTTTGGTGTCTAAAAACCTTCTATTGATATACCTCTATTGTGTTCCAATGAAAGGACCCTGGTACTTTAGCATTCTCAAGACATCATGAGCTTAACTTGACATGATAAAGGCAGACAGTGACCAGTAGGAGGCCTGTCTATATAGGGCATAGTAAAGCAGTTTCTTGATATAAAATCTGTGTTGAAATCTTAAAGTGATTTCAAAATATTTAGTATGAGCAAAGATGTGTGGTATCAGATAAATGGGAGTGGATTAAGTAAAGTCTCACATCCAGAGATACCTACCATAAGCATTTCTTCTATGGGGAAATCATTTTGTTTTCATTCTTATATACAAATACTGCAGGCCAAGGAAACAACAAATGAACCTCAGCTTAACACAATCTCACTACCTTTGGAATCCACAGACAACATTCTGGTCTGTCAATTGGACCAAACCACTATGTCCACTCATTGAGAGAGGAGCCAGAAGCACAGTGGTATGCTGCCACTTGTCACTGATGTCTACTATGTGTATAAGTGCCACTACCATTGATAAAACACAACTCCCTTACTGTATCAGACAGTTGACCCTAAAGACTGCTCTATATCGTTTGCTGGGAATGCTGAAATTTCATGATTTCAATAGTTGTGGGTAGGAGACAGAACATAGGATAATCCTTATGCCTCTGGGGTTTCAATAGGCTTTAGCACCTAGATTAACTAAATTATAAATATATCATTTCCACTTAATGATATTGTGTAGCTATTCATAATGTGTTGGATCTGAAGCCTATGTCTTGAGTCGTGATAAGAATTTTTGTTCAAAGGTTGAGATTGAGCCAATTAGTGATTGAGGTTCTAAAAGGTTCAAGATCATTGTCTGAGAGGAATATATGTTTGCCATTTGAGAAAGGTTCATATTTCAAGAAGTGCATAAATAACTATTTTAAATTGGGTCTATCCCAGGCTCCAAAAGACACAAATTGTGGTAGCTAAGGCCTTGACTCAGAGGCAGGACTCAAGAGGGCCTAGACTCAATGCTTGTCACAGTCATGTGAGTGTCAGGTCATACTGTAGTAAGGGGATAGACTTGTACATGACCTTATGTTGATGCTTGAATAGAGTAGATAAGTGTCAAATGTGTACTTTCAAAATACAGGAGATATTTGGAGATGTTGAGCCTTTTGGAGTAATACCATGCCCTGAGAGTGAGAAGTTTATTGAATCAGTGGTGAAGAAGTCATGTGATGATCACATATTTCCAAGAGTTTTATCATCTTTGCAAAGTACATATCTCTCCTCTGTCCCCATCCTAGATGTGAGGTACGCAAGTGTGAAACTTCTGTTTGAAAGCCTCACTTGACAATTTTTTTCAGAGTTCATGTGCCTAAGGAGAAAAGCACGTATTTTATAAATCATTGAATACAGGTCTTATCTGCAGAGGACAACTGAGATATGTCATAGAGTGAATATAAGTGCTGTGCCCTCAAAAGGGAGGACATATAGTGACTGTAAATCTTTGGCATTTGATATTGGTTGCAAATACTGCATAGGACTATTAACCCAAAGAAATCACCAGGCACAACCTGAAAGTCACTAACAAACTTTGTAATGTGAGAAAACTGTAAATTTATCAACAGAATAAATGCATTGAACTAGTAGTAATCTACATTTTATCTGCATTTATCCCTGGCTAGGTGGGATAATTAAAAGGGAGAGATATTGGAAATTAAAACACAGGACTTAAAAAATCTGAAATAGTAGGTCTGAGCACAACTGTATATTTCTATTACTCATACCAAGGCTTTTTGACAATTTTTAATTTTTATTTTTTGAGATTATAATATAGCTACACCATTTTCCCTTTCATTTCCTCCCACCAAATATTTCCAAATATCCTTCCTTTCTCTCTTGCAATTTCATGTTTTTTTGTTCTTTAATTGTTGTTGTTGTGTGTGATATATGTTTTTGCTAAATACATAAATGCAGCCTGCTTGCTCTGTATAATGTTATTTGTATCTTGTTTTTATGCTTTCATGAATGACTATTTTATATTAGCCAACTGGTGTGTTCTTCCCTAGGTAAGACTACTACTGCCCCTACTCTCAGCATTCCTTAGTTGCCTGTGGTTCTTTATGTAGGGTTGAGATGGGGGTGGCACAAGGGGTCAAAGATACAAAACTTTGCTAGTACAAGTACAACAGCAAGTACTACAGCAATTGCTTTGTTACAGTTTGAGAGGGTACCCAAAGGGACACACATGTCTGTGATTGTGTAGAGATGGGTAATCAGTATGAGAATTTAGTAGGTATATTTCATCATAATATCAACTGACATCAAAATGACCTTTGTGTGAAAATGAAAAGGTTACCTGAAATAATTGTGTCCTGTGCACCAATACCTAATATAATCAGGAAATATTACGCTGGGGGCTCCAATACACTATCATGGTTACATTGGGGAAATTGTCTTAGACAGTAGTAGGTCAGGCTTTGGGGAGATGGTATGTCCCTAGGGGAGGAAAGGAAGTGTTTTCCATTGACAGAGGTCAGGAAAGCTTTATTTTATCTATGTCAGTGTCTTATTCTATAGATCTGTCTGGACTAGAAGACAACATGTGTACCAAGCTAGCTTCCTAGCAATATATCTAAGGCTGCAGAGTTCTGGGATGACTGGTATCACCACTACTCCAGGCTGTCCATGTAATTTTTGAGCTTATTCTGTTCTTTGCAAAGTTCTATAACCAGAGAGCAGCCAAAATCCTTAACTTCAACAAAGAGGGAAATCTCACATCTTTACATGGAAAGGCAGTACCTTAAGAAGCAGTACTTCTGCTGGGCGGTGGTGGCGCACGCCTTTAATCCGAGCACTTGGGAGGCAGAGGAAGGCGGATCTTTGTGAGTTCGAGGCCAGCCTGGTCTACAAAGGGAGTCCAGGACAACCAGAGATATTCAGAGAAACCCTGTCTTGGAAAACCAAAAAAAAAAAAAAAAAAAAAGAAGCAGTACTTCAAAGAAGCTTTGGGTACAGGCTTTTGGTTAGAAAAAAAAAGTCTAATGACAAAATTTTATTGGAACACAGCCAGTGCAGAATTAGATTTCAAAACCACCCTGTTCAAGTAAAAAAAAAAAATTATGAAATTGGTCTTTTGAAACCTAGAGTGTCCAATTTTCACAAAAGAAAGTGGAAATGAATGTCTCTAAGAATCAGTTCTTGAAAGTGCTTCCCTAAAATCCAAGACTCCCTAACATGTTTGTGGTGAAGTCTTGAGCTTCACGTTCAGAGGATAGAATATCACACAGACCTCTACTTTCCAGGACTTCATTCAGGCACACTGGAAGAAAGAGCTTAAACATCAGGTATGTGGGCTGGACCCCCACTGCTGCTACACTGTTCTTACTCTATAGTCTTGAGAAAGCTGATTACCATCTGTGGGCCTTGCTGGCCTCAGCTGTAAAGCAAACACCCTGAAAAGTTCCTGATTTATTACACCAATTTCTCTCATTCAGTAGAAGTTTTCTTAAGAGTAAGCCTGACAATTACCATATTCTAGTAGACCACTGAGATAATTTTTTAGCCTCCTAAATTTATTTATAGTCATGGAGGTTGATGGATCCCTGAGTGAACAACACTTAGAGACCAGATCTTATTTTTCCTTCTACTTTTTACTATTTTGACCTTTCCCAGCAAGAAAACTTTATGCACAGGTGAATTCATGGATTCATGGATTTCTTCCATTCTGCATTGTAAAATTCAAAGTTATATGAAGTTATAATCTAACCTCCCTCATTGCTATTACGTGTTTTTTAGTGAATTGTGCTTTAATAGAAATTTAGGGATCCATACTCCCATGCTATTATAAAATGTATAGTGTGAAGTGAAGCTAATCTTCACATATTTTGTAAAAGACTCTGACAAGAAACACTCAAGTAATATCAAATGGATGCCTCAGTCACTGACAACCTTAAGTATATCCACACTCCTAATGAAAAAAATCGACAAATTCAGAGTTCCATTTCTCATAAGACCAATTTGTGGACTGAGGCAAGTAGTGAGAATAACAGAGTGAAGTGGAGACAACGTGGAGCTCAATTTTAAAGGAGAAAAACTGTGGAAAACCAGGGATGTTTGTGCTAATGGAACAGCACATTATCATTTCCAGATGACTGTAACCTATGACCAGGAATTTTGAATTTTCAAAAGGAAAAGAATTCCTGATATCCAGATAGAAGATTCCTGATTTCTGAAAGTCAGTGAGTAATTAGCTTTCTTTTAGAAAAATGTATCTGGAGTCTAGTTTAGGTATATGAACACTTGCTCTGTGATTTTACACTAAGAAAAAATGGCCTGGCCTTCACCCTCAGGACTATGTAGGTAGGATTTCTCCCTTTCTCTGAACCCCTCCCCTGTGCCGACCAGGGCTTGGCATAGATCGAGCTCCCCTGAGCTGAGAGCTGAACCCCAAGAGCTATTGTTCCTTCCTTGCCCCACTGGAGGTGAGAAGACCTCACTTCCCAGGTGCATCCAGCTCCATGCTTTGGACCCTGCACCACCTAGGGTCTCCCTGAACCCCAGCACCTAGAGTAGATCTCCTATTCCCTCCACTCCCACCAATGCCCCACACTGCCCAACACCCTGAGACCCTCCAAGCTGCTCTGAGCTGAGGGTGGTCTCTCCAAACAACATCTTCTGTACCTGTGCCTCCCTTAATTTGCTGACCTTTACCCTCAGAACTACATAAGACTACATAGGACTACACAGGAGCACATAGGAGTACACAGGACTATACAGCCTGGGCAAAGCTACAGGTCTACAAGATTATAAGGCCTCCAAACCAACACTCCTTCCTTGGCACCAAGTTCAGAAGGCTCCAGAAACAAACAACTAAGGAACACCAGATGGCAAAAGGCCAGCAAAAGAACAGAACTAACAAAAGTCAGGGAACTATGACACCAACAAAGTTCAGCCACACTAATACATCAAGCCTTGACCATCCCACCATGGCTGAAACACAAGAATATGGTGACAAATATATACTTATGCAAATGACAAAGCCCTTAAAAGAAGAAAATAAATTCCTTAAAGAATTTAAAGAAGCCATAATCCTACAGATGAAAGCAATGGAAAATTCCTTTAAAGACTTCCAAGCTAACTCAGTCAAACAAAAATGTGAAAGAGACAAAGCTATGAAAGAATTGCAGGCAAAGACAACCAAATTGGAACAAGAAATATATAAAGCAGTTCAAGACCTGAAATTAGAAGTGGAAGAAATAGAGAAACCACAGAGACAAACCTGGAGGTAGAAAACCAAGGAAAGAGAACAGGAAATACAGACATGAGAATCACCAATAGGATACAAGAGATGGAAGACCAAATCTTCAGGCATGAAACACTCAATTGAAAAAAATCAATACGCGGGGGGGTGGCAAGATGGCGGCGACCTACACTGATGCATTTTGAACGTGGGAGAAAAGAGCCATAAAAAACACAGAGTTATTGGACACAGTGCAAAAACTGGAGGGGCTAGACCCTCTGGAAACACTCACAGCTCCCAAGGGACTGTTAAAAGCCCCAGGGTAAGGCTCTCTCCCCATCTCTCTCAGACATGGAAGCCACTAAATCTGGGATTCGGGAACTTCCATTTGGAGAGGCGCCTGGTAAGATCGACCCCAACTCACAGCAGGCAGAATCAGAGGCCACATGGCAATCTCCCACTAGCCTATTGGGCTCCCCACACCTCAGGAAGACCTTATAGCTACTTAGGAAACTTTGCGGGATAGTGGAAGTCTTAGCAAGGAAGAAACAGGGCGCTCGGCTGGTGGTTCACAGTCGCTCGAGCCACAGAGGATCCAAGAGAGCGGGAAGTGGGCAGGCAGAGCAATCAGGGTGGGAAGCAGGCACAAGCGGGCGGGAGGGGCCAGGGCTCTGCACACCCACGGTAGGGAAGTTGGGGAGGGAGGCCAGCACAGGCGGCGGGAGGGGCTGAATCCCCGCGCACCCACAGCAGAGCAGTTGGGGAGGGAGGCCAGCACAGGAAGCAGGCGGGACTGGGGATCCGCGCACCCATGGCTGAGCAGCTATGGAGGGAGGCCCGCACAGGCAGTGGGAGGGGCCGGGGCTACACGCACCCACGTCAGAGCAGCTGGAGAGGGAGACCCGTACAGGTGGTGGGAGGGACCGGGGCCCTCATGCACCCACAGCTGAGCAGACAGGGAGGGAACCCAGCACAGGTGGGTCGGGCTGAGGGGCCAGGTCTGTGGCGAGAAGCCTAGTGAGAATCCAGAAGTCAGGGGACCATAGTTTTATTCTGGAAAATCCAGACATATTAGGTTTGGAGCCGGGCCCTGTCAGCCTCCATGACAACAAACAAAGCCCACATAATCTGTGCCTTGGCAAAAAGGTACATACCATCAGAACCATTACAGGCTGATAACTCAGTGTGCAACATAGAGAAGTCTGAATTGGGAGCAGTGACACAATCCATGACCATTACTCACTACCTGGGAATAGGCTGCACCAGCTCACAGTGCTTCAGGCTATTAAAACCACAGTGACCCTGAGATCGCCCTGTAAGCAACTCGTCCCCTGCACCAAAGCATCCCCTGTGGATCCAAGCACAGAAAACGACAAGAACAGACAGCTAAATGCATCCAGGTGGCCAAAGGTCCAAGAAAAAATAGAAATCAAGGAAATATGACTCCAACAAAGCAGAATTATCATAGATCATCCAATTCGGATGACCTCACACCAACAGAAACACATGAAAACGATGACAATTGTGCATTATGGAAAGTGATAGAGTCCCTTCAAGAAGAACTTAAATCTATGAAGGAATTCAAAGAAGCCACAATTTTGCAAGTCAAAACAACGAACAACACCATTAAAGAACTCCAAGCCAAGGTGACAGAGCTTGAACAGGAAAAGGACAAAGCAATGAAAGATTTTCAGACAAAAACAAGCAAGCTGGAGAAGGAAATGTACAAAACGAAAAATACCATAAAAGACATGAAAATAGAAATAGAAACAATAAAGAAAACACAGTCATAGTTAAAAGAGGAAGTGGAGAATCAAGGGATGAGAACAGGAACTACGGATGTGAGTATCAAAAATAGGATGCAAGAGACGGAAGAAAGGATCTCAGGCATGGAAGATTCGATGGAAGAAATCAGTACAACATCCAAAGAAAATGAGAAGGCTAAAAAATCTCTCACCCACAACATCCAAGAAATCAAGGACTAAATGAAAAGACGGAACCTAAGAATTATAAGTATAGAGGAAAGAGAAGACTCCCGACTCCAAGGTCAAGGAAATACCTTCAACAAAATCATAGAAGAAAACTTCCCAAACCTGAAAAAAGAGATGCCAATAAAAATCCAAAAGGCATATAGAACACCGAACAGATTAGATCAGAAAAGATACTCCTCTCGCCACATAATAATTGAAACACCAAATGTACAGAACAAAGAAAGAATATTAAAAGCTGTAGGAGAAAAAAAGTCAAGTCACAGACCAATCAGAATTACACCTGACTTCTCCTCACAAACTTTAAAAGCTAGAAGGGCCTGGACAGATATCCTACAAGTCCTGAGAGATCATAAGTGCCAGACTACTACACCCAGCAAAACTCTCTGTCAACATAGATGGAGAAAACAAGAGATTCCATGACAAAATCAAATTTAAACAATATCTACCCACAAACCCAGCCCTACAGAAAATCCTAGAAGGAAAATTCCAACCCAGAGAAGAATACTTCACCCAAGAAAACAAAGGGAATAAAAACCCCTCAGCAACTAAACCAAAAGAGGCTCAGGACCATCACCTCTACCAAACTAATGGGAAATAACAAACCCAGGTCACTAATATCCATCAACATCAATGGACTCAACTCCCCAATAAAAAGACAGGTTCACAGAGTGGATCTGCAAGCAAGACCCATCCTTTTGCTGCATACAAGAAACACATCTCACTACCAAAGATAGACACTATCTCAGGGTAAAGGGCTGGGAAAAGGTTTTCCAAGCAAATGGACCCAGGAAGCAAGCTGGAGTAGCCAGCCTACCTAATATTTAACAAAACAGATTTCCAACTGAAGTTAATGAAAAAAGACAAAGAAGGGCATTATATACACATTAAAGGGAATATTCATCAAGAGGAAATCTCAATACTGAACATCTATGCCCCAAATACAAAGGCACCTACTTTCGGAAAAGAAACACTTCTAAAACTTAAATCGCACGACGATCACAACACATTAGTAGTGGGAGACTTCAACACCCCACTCAAAACAATGGACAGATCATCAAGACAGAAGACAAACAGAGAAATATTGAGGCTAACAGATATCATGAAACAAATGGACCGAACAGATATCTACAGAATGTTTCACCCAAATACAAAGGAATACACCTTTTTCTCAGCACCCCACGGAACCTTCTCCAAAATCGACCACATAGTTGGACACTAATATAGTCTCAATAGATACAAGAAAAATGAAATAACACCTTGTATCTTATGAGACCACCATGGAATAAAGCTGGTCTTCAACAGCAAAAGAATCAACAGAAAGCCTACACACACATGGAAATTAAACAGCTCCTTACTGGATGACCACTGGGTCAGGGAAGAAATAAAGAAGGAAATCAAAGACTTCTTAAAATCCAACAACAATGAAAACACAACATACCCAAACCTATGGGAGACAATGAAAGCTGTGCTACGAGGAAAGTTCATAGCACTAGTGTGCTTTCAAAAAGAAAATTGTGACAGCTCATATTAGTGAATTAACAGCTAAGCTGGGTGAATTGGAAAAAAAAAAGAAGCAAACACTCCCAAGAAGAGCAGAAGGCAGGAAATCATCAAACTTAGGGCTGAAATCAACAACTTAGAATAAAAAAGAACTATACAAAGAATCAATGAAACCAAGAGTTGGTTCTTTGACAAAATCAACAAAATAGACAGACCCCTAGCCAAATTAACTAAAAGGAAAAGGGAAAGAACCCAAATCAACAAAATCAGAAATGAAAAGGGAGAAATAACAACAGACATTGAGGAGATCCAGGATATATTCGGGCATTACATTAAAAATCTATATTCCACTAAATTTGAAAACCTAAGCGAAATGGACAATTTCCTCGATAAATTCCACCTACAAAAACTAAATCAAAATCAGATTAACAGCTTAAACACCCCAATAACACCCAAGGAAATAGAAACAGTCATTAATAATCTCCCAACCAAAAAAAGCCCAGGGCCAGATGGCTTTAGCACGGAATTCTACAGGACCTTCAAAGAGGAACTAACACCATTACTTTTCAAACTCTTCCACCACATAGAAACAGAAAGAACACTGCCAAACTCATTCTATGAGGCCACTGTCATTCTGATTCCTAAACCACACAAAGACCCAACAAAGAAAGAGAACTTCATACCAATCTCCCTCATGAACATAGATGCAAAATACTTAATAAAATACTAACAAACCGAATTCAACAACACATCAAAAGTATCATACACCATGATCAAGTAGGCTTCATACCAGGAATGCAGGGATGGTTCAATATACGAAAGTCTATCCATGTAATACACCATATAAACAAGATGAAAGAAAAAAACCACATGATAATCTCGCTAGATGCAAAAAAAGCATTTGACAAAATCCAACACCCCTTCATGCTAAAAGTTCTGGAGAGAACGGGCATACAAGGACCATACCTAGAAATAATAAAGGCAATATACAGCAAGCCAGTAGCCAACATCAAATTAAATGGAGAGATGCTTGAAGTATTTCCTCTAAACTGAGGGAAAAGGCAAGGATGTCCACTTTCACCATATCTCTTCAATAAACTACTTGAAGTTCTTGCTAGAGCAATAACAAAACTAAAGGAGATCAAACGGAAAAACATTGGAAATGAAGAAGTCAAATTATCCCTATTCGCAGATGATATGTTAGTTTACATAAGCGACCCCAAAAACTCCACCAAAGAACTCTTACAGCTGATAAACAACTTCAGAAAGGTTGCTGGATACAAAATTAACTCAAAAAAACCAGAAGCCCTTCTTTATACAACAAGCAAATATACCAAGAAAGAAATAAGGGAAACAACCCCCTTCACAATAGCCACAAACAACATAAAATACCTGGGGGTAACTCTAACCAAGCAAGTAAAGGACCTATACAAAAAGAACTTCAAGTCCCTGAAGAAAGAAATGGAAGAGGCCTTTAGAAGATGGAAAGATCCCCCATGCTCATGGATAGGTAAGATCAACATAATAAAAATGGCTATCCTACCAAAAGCAATATAGAGTTTCATTGCAATTCCTATCAAAATACCAACACAATTCTTTATAGACCTGGAAAAAGCAATTCTCAATTTCATATGGAACAACAAAAAGCCCAGAATAGCTAAATGAATCCTGTACAATAAAAAAGCATCTGGAGGTATCACCATCCCAGATTTCAAGCTGTACTACAGAGCAACAGTAATAAAAACAGCATGGTACTGGTATAGAAACAGACCAGTGGATCAATGGAATCGAATTGAAGACCCAAACATGGATCCACACACCTATGGCCAACTAACCTTTGACAAAGAAGCCAAAACCGCATAATGGAAGAAGGACAGCATCTTCAACAAATGGTGCTGGTCCAACTGGATGTCCACTTGCAAAAGAATGAAATTAGACCCATACCTATCACCTTGTACAAAACTTAAATCCAAGTGGATCAAAAGCCTTAACATAAGGCCGGCCCCACTGAATATACTAGAAGAAAAATTAGGAGAAACCCTCGAACTCATTGGCACAGGTGACAACTTCCTGAACAGAACACCAACAGCTCAGGACCTGAGATCAACAATCAATAAATGGGACGTCATGAAACTGAAAAGCTTCTGTAAGGCAAAAGACACTGTCATTCGAACAAAACGGCAACCAACAGACTGGGAGAAAATCTTCACCAACCCCATATCTGATAGAGGGCTATTATCTAAAATCTACAAAGAACTCAAGAAACTAAATGCCAAGAAACCAAATAATCCAATCAAAAAATGGGAGACTGAGCTAAATAGAGAATTCACAAAGGAGGAATCCCTAAGGGCTGAGACACCTGAAGAAATGCTCAACAACCTTAATCATCAGAGAAATGCAACTCAAGACGACCCTGAGATTCCATCTAACACCTGTCAGAATGGCTAAGATAAAGAGCTCAAATGACAGCACATGCTGGCGAGGGTGTGGAGAAAGGGGAACCCTACTCCATTGCTGGTGGTAATGCAGGCTTTTGCAACCACTATGGAGGTCTGTCTGGCGACATCTTAGAAATCTTGGAATAACCTTGCCTCAGGACCCAGCCATACCACTTCTGGGTATACACCCAAAGGACCCCTCATGGAGACATAGGGAAGTCTCCTCATCTATGTTCATAGCAGCCTTATTTGTAATAGCTAGAAATTGGAAACAACCCAGATGTCCCTCAACTGAAGAATGGATTAAAAAACTGTGGTAAATAGATACAATGGAATATTACTCAGCTATCAGAAACAATGAAATCATGCAATTTGCAAACAAATGGATGGATCTAGAGAAGCTCATCCTGAGTGAGCTACCCCAGACTCAGAAGGATGCACATGGCATCTATTCACTTATAGTAGGATTTTAGCTATATCGTACAGGATATCTGTACTACAACCAACACACCAAAAGGAACATAGACATAAACTTTTTTTTCTTTTTCTTCTTCCTTTTCCTTTTTTTCTTTTTCTTTTTCCTTTTCCCTTTTATTTTTCTTCTCTTTTTTGTTGCTATTCTTTGTTTTTGTGGGTTTGTGTGTTTGTTGGTCTTATTTTGGTATTCCCCCAGAAGCAAGGAGACACCTTTCACTGGCAGTACTGCCTTGTAGGCCCCCGGTGAATGAAGAGGCTCTTGGCCCTCATTTGACTCCTGATCTGTATTGAGAGACTGTTAGGCAGGGACACTCCCCCAGAGGAACAAGACGGAAGGGTCAGGGGGTAGAGCATGAGAGGGTGTGGCTGGGAAGCATGAAAAGAGGACAATATGATAAGGATGTAACCTGAAGCAACAAACAAATAAATTTAGTAATTAAAAAAGCAGGTAACAATGCTAAAACACTGTAAATAAAATAAAAACAGCCGTTCAACCTCGTTTTATAAACCACCAAGTGTCGAAAAAACGTAGAGCTAAGATAAAATACATGAGAATTGTGGTGTTAACCCATGCCTTTAACTTCAGCTAGACGGGAGGAGCACCATAGAGTTAGTGGTCTTATAAATTCTAGAGTTACACGGAACAGGGTGGTGAGGGTACACACCCTTAATCCCATCGATGATTCAAGAAGAGTACACCCTTAACTCCAACACACTAGAGACAGAAACAGGCAGATCTCAGAGCTCAAGGTCAGCCTGATACAAAACAAACTCTAAATATAGAAAAACTTCGATCCAGGAGTGGTGGAACACGTCTTTAATCCCTTCAGATGGGAACCACAGGTCTCTGATCCCAATAATTAGAATGCAGAGACACACACATAGGATTTGGAAAGACCTAAGTTTAAAAGCTACTTACAAAAGGTCTACTCAATACAAACAATTTTCCTTTGAGATCTCAAAATATATACACTAAAGCTGGTTTAGCTCCAAAATAACAAAATAATTTCTTCTTTAACCAATACTGAAAGATACCACTTTATATATTGTCAAAAAACCAAATTTGCTTAAGGAGAAATATTACCTAGCTCCTCCCCCCCAAAAAAGAGGGTAATTGTCTCAGAGTTAGGATTAGGGCAGGGCTCTGATCTTATCTTTCCAGGAGAATCAAAGCAACCATTCAAGGAACCCAGGGACAACTGGACAACGGAAACCTCAATAGAAAACAGAATCAGACACCAAAGAAGACGAGTGACCCAGTTGATTCAGCCTGACAGACTCCCTCAATAGCTGTCTCCATCAAAAGCCTACAACCACAACAATTCAATATCCCTAAGACTGTTCAGCTCTACACAATGCCCCAGCCAGAACCTCAGTAAAGCCTGCAAGATCAGCTTCTGCATACAAACTCCTTAGGACATCTAAACAGCTGAGAACAGAAGGACTGAACATAAAAGTATTGTACTAACATTTTTAACCATTTTTCCATTTTGGTTCGGGCCCCAAACAGGTTTACTACCACCCAAATCAGCAGGAAGTCATTTTAAGAGAGCGACGTCCCATGCCCAGAGGGTGGGAAGGGTGTTTCTCTGCCCCCCCTTTTTTGGTTATTTGAAGGATAACTGAATACTCTGTTATTTAGGGGAAGAGATTACAAGCTGTTAAATGGTCCTGTTTAATGGGTTTTGGAGGTTAGCCCCAGGGACTTCCTACTTTTCCTTTTCTGTATCCTTCTTTCTCTCCTATGTAGGAGTGCATGGACTTGAGAAAAATGACACATAGACATAGCACAGGAAGGATCAAAAGAAGGGACAGATTATTGAATATGCCCTTATACCTTTGTATATTGATACAAAATTAGTAGTATATTTGGCTAAAGTGGTATTGACCATTGTTTATTGTGCAAAAATAAGATTGTATTGGACTACATCGGTTGTGATCTTTTTATATTGATACAAAATTAAGATTATAGTTGGCCACAATGGTATTGACCCTTGTATATGGACGTAATATTAAGATTGTATTGGGCTACATAGGCATTGATCTTTGTATATTGATACAAAATTAAGAGTATATTTACCACAAGTGAATAGATCTTTATATATTGATACAAAATTAAAGGTAACGCTTCCTAATGGTATCATACCTAGAGTTACTTAAAAATAAAATGTGAAGCTCTGGCCTTTTGATACCAACCTTCTAAAACTGTTTAGGATAGTTAAGAAAAACAAACTCCTAGTCATGCAAACATGTCACTTTGTTAGCTACTATGACAGTCTATCACAGATATTCTCTAAACTACTCAGTAATCAAGTTGTTAAGAGACAAGCAACATTTGCTTATCTAAATACAAGAGATGGATAGGGCATCTTCAAAAACCCCAAGAGATCTGCAGAATATGGCATTCAAAGATGTTAATTTAAATTAAGTTTTTTTTTATATCGAGACATATTAGCTCCTGACAGCACCCCCTATTCTACTCCAAGTAGAAGATAAGAATCGAAGAATCTCCAGTGTGAGATGGTTGAATTAGTGGCAAGCCTATCTCTTGGCATGAAAAAACTCTTTGCTTCAACTGCAGACAGACTGCTGTCCAAAAAAGACAAAACTTGGTAGCAGGGAAGTCGACAGCCTAGCTCTGCCAAGACAGGTTAGGTAAGTCCTTCATAATTCCTACTCTACAATCAATGTCTGTCAGAGAAACAGGAACAAAAGCCTGAAGACTGATGCTGGAATGTGTGGATAGAAAACAGGAAGTGTCCAGGCAGTCACTCGTTTGTCATTTCTCAGTATTGAAAGAAAATGGCCTAGGATAGTTAAGTAAAACAAACTCCTAGTCATGGAAACATGTCACTTTGTTAGCTACTATGACAGTCTATCACAGATATTCTCTAAACTACCCAGTAATCAAGTTGCTAAGAGACAAGCAACATTTGCTTATCTAAATACAAGAGATGGATAGGGCATCTTCAAAAACCCCAAGAGATCTGCAGAATATGGCATTCAAAGATGTTATCTTAAATTAAGATTTTATTTTTTTTTATATCGAGACATATCAGCTCCTGACAGCACCCCCTATTCTACTCCAAGTAGAAGATAAGCATCAAAGAATCTCCAGTGTGAGATGGTTGAATTAGTGGCAAGCCTATCTCTTGGCAAGAAAAAACCCCTTGCTCCAATTGCAGACAGAGTGCTGTCCAAAAAGAACAAAACTTGGTAGCAGGGAAGAAGACAGCCTAACTCTGCCAAGACAGGGTAGGTAAGTCCTTCATAATCTCTGCTCTACAACAAATGTCTGTCAGAGAAACAGGACCCAAAGGCTGAAGACTGATGCAGGAATGTATGGAGAGAAAATGGGAACTGTCCAGGCAGTCACTGGTATGTCTTTTCTTAGTTTTGGAAGCTGCAGGCTCTGCATTTCCTATATAAGCAGATATATTTATCCCTCTCAGGTCTCTGAAGTGGTTGAAGAATAGACAGCTAGAGTCTCATAGTTAAATTTTGAGTTGTTTAGGAATCAAGAGGGTGTTATAGATCTAAGAAGATACTCTTAAAAGTGTGTTGCAAGTTAGTATGAACGTTGAATCAGATGTAGACCTTTAAACTCATGGAGATGGTTAGATAGTAGAATGTTAAAGTCAGGGGCCAAATATGTATAAACTGGACATTGGGAAGGTACACTGGGCCATTTAACTCTCCTAAATGTGGCATATTTATATCTGTTGTTTTGTATAGCATTCACTGTTATAAGAGAAGGAACCATCTGTTGGACTGAAAGGGGAAACTTCTGGGGGGAAGAGGGTGGAAGGGCAGGATAGGAAGGGGGAATAGGGAGGGGTTTGTTACTGAGATGTAACTTAAAGAAAAAAAATAAAGTATTAAAAAAAAGAAAGCTGCAGGCCCTGCACTTCCTATATAATCAGATATATTTATCCCTCTCAGGTCTCTGAGGTGGTTGAAGAATAGACAGCTAGAGTCTCATAGTTAAATTTTGAGTTGTTTAGGAATCAAGAGGGCATTCTAGATCTAAGAAGATGGTTATAATAGTGATGCAAGTTAGTATGAAAGCTAAGTCAGTTATAGAACTTTAAATTCATGGAGATGGTTAGATGGTAAAATGTTAAAGTTAGGGGCCAAATATGTATGAGCTGGACATTGGGAAGGTATACTGGGCCATTTAACTCTCATAAATGTGGCATATTTATTTCTGTTGTTTTGTATAGTATTTACTGTTATTAGAGAAGGAACCATTTGTTGGACTGAAAGGGGAAGCTGTTGGGGGGAAGAGGGTGGAAGGGTGGGACCGGAAGGGGGAATAGGGAAGGTTTTGTGACTGAGATGTAACTTGAAGAAACAAAAATAAAGTATTTAATAAAAAAAAGAAAAAAATCAATACAACAACCAAAGAAAATGAGAAATCTGAAAAGTCTTCTCTCATCCAAAAAATCAAGGACTCGATGAAAAGGTGGAACCTAAGAATTATATGTATAGATGAAAGAGAAGACTTCAGACTCCAAGGACCAGGAAGCATTTTCAACAAAATCATAGAAGAAAATTCGCCATACTAAAGAAAGATATGACAGTAACAATCCAAGAGGCATACAGAACTCCAAAGAGATTGGACCAGAATATAAATTCCTCATGCCACATAATAGTTGACACTCCAAATACACAAAACAAAGAAAGAATATTAAAAGCTGTAAGAGATAATGCCAAATAACATAAAATGGAAGAACTATCAGAATTACAACCAACTTTTCCTCAGAAACTTTAAAAGCCAGAAGGACATAGTCAGATATCATATAAGCCCTAAGAGATCACAAGTGCAAGCCCAGATTGCTGTATCCAGCAAATCTTTCAATTACTATAGATGGAGAAAACAAGATATTCCATGACAAAACCAAATTCAAACAATATCTACCCACAAATCCAGGTCTACAGAAGGTCCTAGAAGGAAAATCCAACCAAGAGAAGATAATTACAGCCAACAAAACACAGGAAACAATTAATTCTACTGCACCTAAACCCAAAGAAACACACAACCGCTCCACCACCACCTACATCAAAATAGCAGGAAATAACAAACTAGGGTCATTAGTTTCTTTCAACATCAATGGACTCAACTCCCAAATAAAAAGAAACATGCTTACAGAATGGATCCGTAAACAAGACCCATAATTTTGTTGCATACAAGAAACACAACTCAGCAACACAGATAGACTACCTCGGAGAAATGGGTTGGGAAAAGGTTTTCCAAGCAAATGGTCCCAGGAAGCAAGCTGGAGGCTAGCCATCCTAATATCCAATACAATAGACTTTCAACTGAAATTAACCAAAAAAGATAAGGAAGGACACT
>CAJQZJ010017036.1:0-12481 GCA_907164525.1 Lophiomys imhausi | reverse complement strand
TAAACAGAGAATTCTCAAAAGAATAAAGTCAATGACTAAGGAGCACTGACCCACAGAACTAAAGCAAGGATCAGGGAGGCTGTTTGGGTCTGCATGAGATCCTCTGAGCATATGTTATGGTGGTATAGCTTGTTGTTCTTATGGAACTCCTAACAGTGGGAGTGGCATGTCTCTGATTCTTTTACCTGCTCCTGGAACCATTTTCTTCCTACTGGGTTTGCTTCATCCCGCCTCAATATGGGGTTTTTTGCCTAGTCTCATTGTAAATTTTTATGGCATGTTTGGTTGAAATTCTGTGGGATGTAGAATAAGGGAGCACCCATCTATTGCTCGTGGTAGTGCAAACTTGCACAGCCACCATGGGAATCAGAATGACATTTCCTCAGAAAAACTTAGAATTGATCTATTTCAAGATCCTTTTGTACTTACTACTCTTGGTTTATTTCCCAAAGGATGCTTCATCCTCCTAGAGAGACACTTGCTGAACCATGTTCATTGTCACTGTATTCATAATAGACAGAAATTTGAAACAACTTAGAGGTCCATCAGCACATGAATAAATTAAGAAAATGTGGTAGACTTACACAAATAAACATTATTCTGCTGTTTAAAAAAATGAAATTCAGGCATCAAGTTCTGTCACTTCTTAGTTTTAGAAGCTGCTGGCTCTGCACTTCTTATTTATTCAGATATATTTATCCTTCTCAGGTCTCTGATGTGGTTGAAGACTAGATAGTTATAGTTTCACAGTTAAATTTTCAGTTGTTTAGGAATTAAAAGCATGTTCTAGGTCTAAGAAGATGTTTTCAAGTTGGTAATGCAAATTAGAATGGAAACTGAGGTATAGAACTTTAAACTCATTGAGATAAGATAGATAATAGAATATTAATATCAGTTGCCAAATACATATGGACTGAACATTGAAAATGTGTGTTATACTTTATAATTTTCATAATTGTGGCCTAATTGTTTTATTGCTTTGTATTGTATTT
The DNA here is from genome assembly GCA_907164525.1 of Lophiomys imhausi. NCBI lineage: Eukaryota > Metazoa > Chordata > Mammalia > Rodentia > Muridae > Lophiomys > Lophiomys imhausi. The sequence goes on along the minus strand of CAJQZJ010017036.1, from coordinate 11,489 downwards.
ATTGTTATAAGAAAAATAACTTTTTATTGGGCTAAAAGAGGGAGCTGCTGAAGGGGAAAACATACATCTTAAATTTTAAAAAAAAGCAGATAGGAGGGTTAATGGAAAGATGGTAGGAAGGTGGGAGCTGGACATGAAGGAAAGAGGGGACTATGATTGAGATGCAACTTGAAGAAATAAATAAATGTTAAAAAAATGAAATAGTGAAATTCTCAGGTAGATGGGCAGAACTAGAAAAAAAATTCATCCAGAATGAGGTAATGCAGAACCAGAAAAAACAAATATGTTATGTATACATTTATGTGTGAATGTTAGCAATTAAGTCATTGATAACCAAGCTACAATCCATAGAACAACAGGGGTTAGGTAAAGTGTAAGGGACTAGCAAGCAGGAACATAAGTCCCTAGGAAGGGGGAATGAAATAGATAGTTTTGTATGGACAGGTGTGGCATGGAACGGGAGAAATAAGATTAGGGGAATTTTTAGGAGTGGGGCAAGGAAGAGGGTAAAGAAGGAGAAAATAACAGCTAAAATTAAGTGCTATATGAGGGGTTGTATAGAATACTAATACAGTAGAAGCTTCCTAAATTATATACATATATGAAAGCCATCTAAATGAAGTTGCCAGATAAGAACACTCTCTTAGTCAGTGTTCTATTTCTGTGAAGAGACACTATAACCAAGGCAACTTTTATGAAAAAAAAAAAGAAAACAGCAATAAGATTCATAGTGCGTCATAAAGTTACTGGCTCTAAACTTCCATATAGCTGATATTTTCAAATGGATAACAGTTCTTCTCTTCCAGTAAAATGGATAGATAGTAACTGTCTCTTACTACATACTTCTTCAGTTTAGGTTGAGTCTATTTCCTATATATGAAATAAATGTAAAATTGTTTCTGTTTTACTGTACAACTTAAATATATATTCAATTATATTGTTGCTAAACTTGTGATAGTAAACTAAACATTTACTCTACTTAATATTCAAATAGCCATATTGTCATTCAATATGCATCTATTACAACCATTTCATGTTGCTTATAGGACAACTGAGACAATGATAAGTTACTTTCTACAGTTAACAATTAATTGCTAACTGAACAGAGATTCAAATTCAGTCACTAATAAACAACCTCACAGAAAAATGTGCTACCTTTGGTGGTCACTTACCACAAAAGTGGTAAAAAATGACCACTTTTGGTGCACACGTCATAGTGCTTTAACAAAAGGACATGCATACTCTTTGCAGAAGTGAATATAATTCTATCTTATGTGAAGATAACCCTTTCATCCATCTTTCTTTATTATATATCCTAGTAGCATATGACACAAATAAATTACCTTTATATATATATGTATTTTGATTATTTCAACCTCCACTCCCACACTATTCATCCCAAATGTTTCTTGTCATGTCCCCCTCACAATTTCATGTCCTCTTTTCATAGCTTTTGATCCAATCAGTATGGTTTTTATTTGCATATAAAAGGGTTTAGGTAAAGTGCATGGAACTTTACTGGAGTGTGGAAAAGTGGAAAACACAAGGTGTGCTTTGGAAGATATATTTATTCAGATGTCCATTAAGATGATCATTTAAATTCTTTTAGTAACTGAGAAAATATAGCTCATTATTACTCATATATCCAACACTGTTTTCTTTAGTGTCTAAAGTCAACATAATTCAACAGAGAATGTAACTACTTTCCAGTCAGAATTCCAAATTGTCAGAAAAGATTACCTTAAGAATTTTTCAGTTACTTTTAAACTTATGTATTTTGGAAGCCTTTACTCTTTACTGGGTTATTCCTTTAGGAAGCATTATTTGTGTGCCTGCTATATAAAACCACTATATATTAAGATTTAAAAATATAATCATTAGAGTATATCTTATGAACTTATTTCATTTGATCATTCCAATGAAATATTTTGTTAACACATTTTTCACATAATCCAAGATTTTTCATAATAATATGAATTGCATCTTGATTACCAAAGAGAGCCATTTGTTTCTAATATCACTCTAAATTTTTAAATTAACATGTGTTAGTTAACACATTCCTAATTTTGAAGTATTCGCTATCACCCATGCCTTGATTTGTATTTTATATAATATCCTTTTCACATCCTTGCTCCTCATTTAAACTTTTACTACCTTTAATGTTAAATATTCAGTTTGAATTTGACTTAGAATTACAATTTTCTGAGTTTTTTTTAATTTTGAACTTCTTAATCTGAACTTCACAAAAATCAAAAGAATTGCAAATGTCACTGTAAGGATCAGAACTTAATATTCTAAATATACATATTTTGTGAAAAACTATATTACTAGGGTTTGTGTTCAGTTATTGCTCATGTTTCAGTAATTTGTAACTAAAAGATGATTAAAGAGAAGATGACACAAACATGTCATATGGTTGATTTTCAGGTCTTCCAAATTGTTCATTCTCTATTGTTTGAACACACTGTCAGCAGATTCCCTAGTGACTTGAGCTGATATATATATATATATATATATATATATATATATATCAACTATTTTACATGACTATGATACATAGTAATTTACATTTCAAACATGATTCCTTGGACCAGTAAATAAAAAAAAATAAGCATCTGGACTGACATATGAAATCTTAAGTCAAAGAGGCTCAGTATTAGTTTTTTTTTTAAAGATTTATTTTATTTATTTTATGCATATGTGTGCTCTATCTGCATGTACACCTGCATTCCAGAAGAGGGCACCAGATCACATTGTGGATGGTTGTGAGCCACCATGTGGTTGCTGGGAATTGAACTCAGGACCTTTGGAAGACCACTAGGCAGTGCTCTTAACCGCTGAGCCATCTCTCCAGCCCCTCAGTATTAGTTTTTTACATGAGAATCTGTGCTGTTATGAACTCAAATTTTAGTAGATATTAAAAACAAATAAACAACAACAACAACAAAAACCCAGGTCTTCACTGCTACAGAAAACCATAGGCAATCAAAATACACAACTATGGAGCTATGGAGCCTTGTCCCAGTGGATACCTCTATAAAACACTCCCATACCTAAGGCTCAAGAAGTACTGTGGAAGAGGGGGAGGAAAGCTTCTAAGAGCCAGATCAAGGAATTTTCAGTGAGATTGTGTCTCCTAGTAATGTCAGAAGCTACAGCTATAAAGTCTTACCAGCATGACTGCCTAAACATGAGCTGACCAAGAATGAGACCTATAGACTTGTCAATGTGAAAAGGCAAAATGTACTCAACTTTACACAAAGAGCTACAGGTAAATAAGGAGCGCTGAGAGTGAGATTAATTGTCTTCTCCAGGGAAGGACACAGTGATTGGTTATCCAATAAAAATTGGTCAGCACTGATAACATATTTACAAGTAACATGATACATACAGACCAGGTTATATTTAGGGATATACATCTATATACATGTACATATATCCATGTGATAATAATTAAAGAAAAACGAAGACCTTGAACTTGAAAGAGAACAAGAAAGAATAAATATATGGGAAGGCCTGGAGGAAGAAAAGGGAATATAGCTCTGGTATTCAGAAAACTCTAGAGATCCTCTTTGGGGTGGCGATTTGAATGAATTCCTACTAAAATATGTTGTTGATACTGCAAGAGGCACATTTGGACTTTGATTTCAGAAAATGAGATGAATTCACTTAAAGTACTCCTAGGCCTTTCCTTAAACATCAGCTCTATTTGATAATTCGATTAAAATGAATAGAAGACCCTGATATAACTCACTCCAAGAAAAATAATATTGAACCCCAAGTCAGTAATTGATATTTTCATAGATAATTTTCCTGGTTTGGTGGGTTTGGTTTTGATTCTGACACCGCAAGAGCCAGTGGGCTGTAGTTGCATTACTTACCATAGGGAGGCACTGTTGAACTGTCGCAGCACTTTGGACTCCTCTTTTCAAGGACGCGAATCTGATTCCTGCATTGTTTGTCCAGACAGCAGCACCACAGTAAACAATGAGGTGCACACCAGCTAAACACAATCAACGATAGATGAGACACAAGTCCAAGTGAAAGGCCATTGGAATCCTTATGCATTGTCCGTAATCATTTACCTGCTACTTAAGGAATACTTATTATGTGGTGGGCATTGTTCTGGATATAGACCTGTGTTTGAACAAAACACAGTTTAAAAAAATGCCCTGTTTAAGGCGAACCCTCCTCCATTGCTGGTGGGAGTGCAGGCTTGTGTAACCACTATGGAGGTCAGCCTGACGATATCTTAGAAAACTTGGAATAGCTCTGCCTCGGGACCCAGCCATACCACTTCTGGGTATACATCCAAATGACTCCTCACTGAATCACAAGGAAGTTTCCTCTTTTATGTTCATAGCAGCCTTATTTGTAATAGCTAGAAACTGGAAACAACCCAGATGTCCCTCAACCAAAGAATGGATTAAAAAACTGTGGTACATCTATACAATGGAATACTACTCAGCCATCAGGAACAATGAAATCATGCAATTTGCAGCCAAATGGATGGAACTAGAGAAGCTCATCCTGAGTGAGCTAAGCCAGACTCAGAAGGATGCACATGACATCTGTTCACTTATAGTTGGATTTTAGCCATATAGTACAGGATAACGATACTACAACCAATGCACCAAAGGGAACAAGAACATAGACTTTGTTTCCTGTCAATGAGACACTTTGCCTTAGTGGTGCTGCCTTGTAGGTCCCCAGTGTATGAGGAGGCTCGTGGCCCTGATATGACTGCTGAACTGGGGTGGGGGACTGTTATGTAGGGACACTCCACTCCAGAGGAATGGGATGGAAGGGATAGGGGATAGAGGGTGATTAAAAAATTATATTTATGCAATCTAATCCAGAATGCAATCTCAGGTGGATGGATCTGAGATGGAAATGTGATCATTAAACAAGCTCCTCTAAGGCACTGCTGTTCATGCCACACATGAAAAATCATTGAGTTAGAGAACAGTTTTTAGGGTTTTGGGGTAGTCTTATTAAAATCACATGGCCTAGCCAAGTGGGATTTGTGCTTTCAAAATATAAAATCATGAATGAAGTTTTGGGTATTTGAAGTAAGACTTTTGTTTGGCATCATTGAGCTCACGGATAAACATGTTTGAATTCAGTTTATTAGCAGGCAATCATGGTTTCAACAGTGATGAAGGGTCTGAGATTTTTTTTTTTACCCATATTTTGAGTTTATTTCTGAGCCTGCCATAGTTTCAAGGCCACCAGTAGGCAGGAAACTACTGGGTCAGAGATTTCGAGATACCGAGTTTATCCCAGAATGTCCAGTTGCCACTTATCTAATCATAAGAATCTTTAAAAGTGGAGAACTATTCTTGGTTGTAGTCAAAGAAAGAGACGTGAAGACAGATCAGAGCCAGAAGTACTTTGAAGACAGGAGGAGAGGAGGGCTTGAGTCATGGAATGAGAACATTTCTGAGGGCCTGAAGTGGAAACAGGATCAATTTTTCCACTAGAGTCCACAAGGAACTTGGATCAACTAACACTTTTAATTTTCATTTAGTGAGACGTGTTGTTTCTCTGACCTCTAAATGTAGAAATTAATACAATTGTGTTGTTTTAAACCACAAGCCCCATAGTAATTTTATATAATTAATAGAAAACTTTAAAAGAAAATTGATGGAAGCAGTAAACAGATTGTCTTCATTTTTATGCCAATTCATCAAACTTCAATTCACTGCAAGGTGATATAGGAAGACCAGATGATTCCTGAAAATGCAGTGGATATGCCTAGAGGTATGTTTCATGGGTGATTCTAAATCTAGTCAAGTTGTTAATCAAAAATCAATCCTCACAGTGAAGTAGACTATTATGGTACCAAATATGGAGCAGAGTGAGCAGAATAGAGGGGGAACAGTGCAAGATACAGTGCAAGTATAGGCCCTGAGTAACCTATTTCCTTTATCTGTGATCACTCCCTTGAAGTTTCCAGTACCTTCAAAAATAGCTCCCCAGTAGGCCTAGGAATGAAGACTTGAACAGATGAGTCTGTAGGAGGCATATTTGAAATATAACACACCTGAATAAAGTAGCCTGTTAATGATGTTGAAAACATAGAATCTATTTTTATAAAATCAAAATGAATATGAGAATAGCTTGCCCATTTCTAATGGAAAACATACACAGATGTACCTTTATTACTGAAATTGCCACAGGTAAAGAAACGATATTATTTCCAGTTCTGAGTGTTTTGGACAGTAAAAACACTTTCTGACTTTAGACAATGGCTTTTTTATGGACCTTTTTAATAATCTGAAGCTCTATAGTACTTTCACTATGATGCTAAAGTGAGGAAGATTATGTTTTCCTAGAAAATAAGACCAAATTTTTCTAGAAAATTTAGAAAGAGGTTTTTATTGGTGTATCAGTTCAATTGGCCAAAGTTGCAAGGGAATAAATATGAGTTACCTTTCCCAGCAAATGCAGCTGAAAATACCATGGTGTATGATGATAAAGCTTTTTTTCTTCTTCTCAAGTTGATAGTCTATATTAAGCCCTAATTACATGTTCAGGAAACTACAACTACCAGCTATTATTAAATGAAATAGTGTCTACAAATGAAAATATATTTTCAACAGCATTAGAAAATATACTGGGTCATAAAATTTGTTTCATTAACATTACAGTCACCATGGTAACAATTTTAATCCATAAGGTAGAAGGCCCTGTATTCAGTTCAGTTTAGCAAATCTTTGCCATCTTCTATGAACATGTATTTCCTTATCTAGATCTGATAATGGAAATGTCTGGGAGGTTTGGTGTTGTCTCACAACTTAGGAGATAGCATTCATGTTCAACATTCAGTCCTTCTGAAGGTAAAAATCACATTTGTGAACTGCTTAAAAATTGACCCTTAACTGCTTTGCAGAAAAAAAATATCTTCTGCTTCTGAAATTCTGGCCCAGACAACTCTTAAGGCACTCTGTTTTGTGATCATTGGCATTACAAATCAAGGATCTTGCAAACTTCCTTTAATTTGAAAGGTGCTGTATGTTTAATACCTTTAATAATTAGGGCAGTTATTAGTCCACAGAGATTAAGGTGAAAGGGAATTAGGTTAGAGATTGAGTTAAGGACTTTGCTGTGAGGATCCAACTTTAATCTACTAAATGCTAGTAACCCACCTTTGTTCATATTGTTTTTTTCCTTTCTATTCATAAGGATGACAACTTTGTTTTTCTCTTCTGTTACTTATCTCTTTGACAGTTTAACGCACACTTTTGGTCACTTATGTTTCTTTAATACTTGAAAATTTGTAATTTTTTATTTTAAATAGTTTCCGTTAAAGTAAGTTGCCTACCTTTGAGTTCTAACTGAACGTTGTTTAATGCAAAATCCGTGATTAATGCTTAACAATTCCCATTATGAATTTTGATTGATATTTTATTCTACTACATGCATATTTCAAAATTTATCCATATTCGGTGGTTCATACTTATTTGTATTTGTTCAGTTTTTAGTTATTAGGAATAGTGCTGAACTAGAGAGATGGCTCAGCAGTTTAGAGAACTTGTTGCTCTTTCAGGCAACACAAATTTGATTCCCAGTATCCTCATGGCAACTCACAACTGTCTGTAATTCTAGTACCAGGGGATGCAAAACCATCTTCATGACTCTGTGGGCACTGGTTGTACACACTGCACAGACATAAACACACAAAACACCCATATATATCCCATATTTAAAAAAAATAAAAAAGAAGTGTACTGTTGTAAAAACTGTGTCACATTAATTTGGTGTTTTTTGCTACTCCATTGGGCAGAGACTGAAGAATTAAACTTACTGGCAGTTCAAATGCCTAGTTTTAGTCAATACTGACAATGTAATTGCAACAATACCTATTTTCATCAACACTTGATTGATTGTAGTGTACAAGATGGATAATGATTGATGTGTTAATAAATTTCACTGAGAAATTCATTACATAACATGTGTACATTAAATCATGATCTTTTTACCTTTAATATGAAATGCTTTTGGGTTACATATTTTAAAGCAGTAAAAGGAGTTGACAAACTGATTACATGAATTCCATAATTCAAAATCCTAAGTTATCCTATAAATGACCATAATATGTATGTAGCACAAGAGTACCTTTTAATGAACTAAAAAATGATAGGCAATAGATCTCTAACTCCATCTCCCTAATTAAGGGTTTCCTTGCGTTACCACTTTACAACTCAGAACAAATATAAGGGAGCTAAGTATTGAGGCAACAATTTTTTCTTAGAAAATCATTTGGTTACTGTACCTCTATGTTTACCAGTGTTATTCAAATATCTTTTAGTTTTACCACTTGATTTTTTTTTTGTTCCATGAAATATGCTTCATTTTTTGAGGCTATCTTGTGAGGTGTATATTTACTGCAATCTTGACCATTTTATAATTATGAGTTCATACATTTTTATATTTGTTAGTGATTCTTCTCTATTTTCTTTGTTATCAATATAACCACAGCATTGTTCTTCTTTTTTTTTTCTTTTTTCTTTTTATTTATTTATTTTATTTACATTTATTTATTTCTTCAAGTTACATCTCAATCATAAACCCTTCCCTTCTCCCCCTCGCGGTCCCACCCTCCTACCATCTTCCCCCTCACCCTCCTATCTGCTTTTTTTTAAAATTTAAGGTGTATTTTCCCCCTAACATCTCCCCCTTTTAGTCCAATAAATGGCTCTTTTTCTTATAACAATAAATACAATACAAAACAATAATAATAATTAGGCCACAATTATGAAAATTTTAGTTCTAACTTACATTTCCAATGTCCAGTCCATATGTATTTGGCAACTGATATTAATATTCTATTATTTATCTATCTCATTTTCTTAAATTTCATTCTTTAATTTCATCCAGTTTCTTATTTTTAGTTTTAGCTTTAGCACAATATTTTGTAAACTGCATTTTTATTTTGCTTTCCTAACCCGAAAATTACTTTTTGAATCTTTAGACTGTTCAATGTAATGTAATTATTAATGATTGAAATTAAGCTTACCTCATTATAGCTCCATAACTTTATTCTACATACTTTGTCTCTTTTCTTATTCTCTTAATTGACCAAATATTATTAGTAATCTATTATGTTCCCAATATTTTAATCCTTTATGCTTGCATTAATGATAATTCCCTAATTCTAGTCTATTTAATAATAACAAAATTCCATTTAGATTTTCTTCAATACTATGCTCTATTAATTGTTGATAATGAGATCACATATGCTGTATGTTTAAAAATGTAATTGCTCTAGAAGATATCATCTTTTCTGAGAAAGTTAGTTATGTTTTCAAGGAGTAAGATGAGCAAAAGTTGATTAGTCTCATCAGGGTCTGAATGAATTCAAAACTAGGATTCAATCTTTTTCTTTTCCATTTGCTTTTGATGTATAGCTCTACATGATTACCAACTTACTAGGTACTGGATTTACTAGGAGGTCTCCCCAACTTTCAAATGTACTTTTATTCTTGCATTTCTAATCATCAATTCCTATGTGTTTCTCTCTCTCTCTCTCTCTCTCTCTCTCTCTCTCTCTTTCTCTCTGTGTGTGTGTTTGTGTGATGTATACATATACATAAACCTATAGGCACACAAGGAGTATGTGGAAGCAAAAGTTTGATATTGGGTGTCTTTGATTTTAAACCTTCCTCTTCCTCCTCCTCTCCATTCTTCTTTTTCTTCTGAAACAAGATCACTCAGTAAAATCAGAGCTCATGATTTTGGTTGATTTACCTGCTTAGTGTTCTCAGGATCTGCCTATCTCCAGTACCCAGATCCCTGTGTTTCAAGGATGTAGTGCCACATCTTTATTTTCTCTGGCTGTTGTATGAACTCAAGTTTTCATTCTTTTTTTTAAATTTTTATATTTTATTTTTATATATATGTGTGTTTTGATTACATGTATTTCTGTGTTTCATGTGTGTACCTAGGGCCCACAGAGGGCAGAAGGAGGTGTCTGATTCCATGAAAATGGAATTATAGATGGTTGTAAGACAACATATAGTTGCTGAAAATCAAACAGTTTCTCTGGAAGAGCAGCAAGTCCTCTTAATTGTCTTCTCAGCCATCTCTCCAGCCTCATTCCTGTGCTGCAAGTGCTTTAGCCAATGAGCCATCTCCCAATTTATCTTTTGTTGTATCTTGTCTTTTCAGCACTACAATATTGATAAGAACCCCATGTTATGCTTTCCTTAAGTAGAACAATATGGATTTAAAAATAACTACACCAATATATCATAACCCCTGCATTTTCCTTATAATTTAATAGCAACATGAAGAAGTGGGTTATACTGTCATTGAATCTGAGTGGACCTGCTTCTATTGTGGGACCAAATCTACCATTCCTCCAACTAAGAGAAATATGACTTCTTTTCCATGACATTTTTGTGATAGTCTCCTTTGGGAGTAAGCCGTCATGCTGCAAAGTAACCTATCATTCTCACAGAAAGTCCGTAGAAAAATACTTAAGTTACAGCTCCAAAGTAATAACCAGCATCAACTGCCAGACATTTAAGTGGAGAAGAATGGTGTCTCTATAGGTTTCCAGCCTGCAGTCATAGCACACCTCCAGCTGAGGAGATCAAGTGTGTGGCTCTTTGAGGCCTTTCCCAAGTAATGAGACTCATGAGAACATTAGCATTATTGTTGTTTTGACTTACTAGCTTTTCATATATCTCATTATTCATAAATAGTAAATTAAAACATGCAACTTGCTGCTTGGTTTTGTATATGCTTATGAAATTTGAACAAACATCCCAAGGGCAATACTTCCAAATACTGGGAGTCATAGCTTTGTCTCACTTTTTACTGTAATCTCAGAGGAATATGTCCTGGCTGCTTTATTGGTCTCAATCTCCAATCTTTGTTTTGCAAGCCCCAAGAGACTGTCAAACTCTGTATTGCCTTCTTTGTTTCCTGACTGCAGCCTTCTGACAGAATTCATGGCATTTTTCCCAGCTCCAAGCAGTAGCAGGTGCCAGGAAAAGAAAGAGGGCTTAGAGAATATTGGTTTCACTCAGGTATCTCAGTCTCTGAAGTAGATATTTTGCATTTACTTTTCTTTTTTTTCCCTTTGGTTACCACTAACAATATTGGTTGCACACAATTACTTATCAGAGCCTAAAGTAGAAGTTTGTATTACATTGTAAAAATCACCTTGTGGTAAAATATAGAGACAAAATTTGAAGGAGACCAACTTAGATAGATGAGCAGCACATAGGTTAGAAATAATGATGGACAGAGATGTAGTAAAAACAACAAAACTATAAAAGTAATCATAAAAATATTAAATTATTAGAATATATAATTTGCATGATTTGGTTTTAGCTTAAGAGAGAGAGGAATATAGGGAATCACATAAAAGTGAAGCATAAATACTGTGTTGGGTGTTTTGTATAAAAAATCTCCCAGTAAGAATCTATTTGATGATGCATGCTTTTACATTTTAGATACAGTTTGACTTTGTAAGT
>CAJQZJ010017030.1:0-20015 GCA_907164525.1 Lophiomys imhausi | reverse complement strand
TTTTTTTTGATATCGAGACATATCAGCTCCTGACAGCACCCCCTATTCTATTCCAAGTAGAAGATAAGCATCGAAGTATCTCCAGTGTGAGATGGTTGAATTAGTGGCAAGCCTATCTCTTGGCATGGAAGAGAAAATTTTAAGACAATGCAGCATTCAGACAATGCTACATTCAGACAATGTAGCATAGCTTTGCTTATTCATTTTGTGATGTGTATAGTGAGAATTAAAATTAAAAACAAAAGTGGAACAGTAACAAATGTGTAATTTGTCAAGGGAAGGAACACAAGCAAGGTAAAAGTTGTGCACATGGCAGAAAGGCAGGTATATGTAAAGAGCCTGTGAACAGACCCTTACTCAGAGGTCTGGAGGAGATGTGATAAGAGGACGTAGATGTCCGCGGTGATCAAGAGACGCCAGAAATGGAGTGCCTCGATAGATAAAATTAAGGCGTGGAAAGTGTGACGTAAAATTAAGTATATAAGCTAGGACCTAAAGACAGACGACAGCGCAGTCGCTCCCGAGACGACTGTCTGTTCACGCGTAACATCTTGAAGGAGGAACCGCTGAACATTGAGCTTTGAAGGTGGACCTAACAACGCGCCTCTGTCCAGGTCGTATTCATTTGTGATGTTTGTGGTTGGGTAGTATTATTATTGTTTCTGAGTGTGATGTGGTGGATTTACATTATAGGAATAAATTATTTAGCTATATTGATTTACAGTTGTGTATGTGCAGTGCAGTATAAGGAAGAAGTTAAGATTATAGAGTTGAAGGATTTTCCTTAAATTATTAAAGATAATAATATATTTAATACATTCAATAAATTAAAATAATTATATCAACTGCTCTCAGTCTGTTGCTTTCACTTCGCAGTTCAGTTGTGGTTATACGTCCCATAGTGGCGGCAACCTAAGGTAAAGAACTGCCTCAACCCTCGGGCTCACGACAGTTTGTCACAAAGTGACTATAATTTCTAAAGAGATTGCGACCCTTCAAAGGACAAACCTGCAGGGCATGGTGGTACAAGGCTTTAATTCCAGTATTCAGGAAACAGAGGCAAACAGATCTCCATGAGTTCCAGGGCAGCCAGTGCTGCATAGTGAGACTCTGTCACAAGAGAAAGGTGGCATTAGGAGAAAAGAACTTGTGGTACTCCCACACATATCGTGACAATAGAAATTATGTCTTAGGAGCAAGATTCCATTTATTGTAGGATCAAGGGATACAAAATAATGTATTCATTGGAAGGCAAATATCTGAAAAAAAATTCCTGAGAAAATGGAGTCTCCAGGGCATCCTGCCACATAAGGGAATATTTTAGAAGGCTGAAATGTGAAAGCACATAAAGGCTGCTCCAGATGTGATCCATAGAAGTCAGGCTGCATATTAAGATGACAGAACTTGGTGCTGCCCATGTAGTGCTGAGTTTTCAAGCACGTAGGATGAAAGGGTGATGGAGAAAAAGAGACTTGCATGAAGGATCCACAAAGCCACTAAGGCCAGTTAACATCTAGCAGAGTCTCCTTCCTTTCCTGGAGCTCCTGAGCCATGTTGTGCATGAAGTTGTGAAAGTAAAGGTCTAAGTTGCAATGGACACCTCAAGACACTGGAGGTGACAGAACTGAGGAGCATTTACCAAGAAAAGTTGCAAGGACTCTGTAGAGATGGCCCTGGAAAGGTGACAGTAGTCAACAGGCAACTGGACTTGTATGGTAGGGCTACCCAAACCTGTTGAAGCCTAGATGATGCCACCACCAAACCAAGATTCTAGACAAGGAGCGGCATGGTTTGCTCTTTGTCCTGTTATTTTTTTTCAATAGTATTTTGATCTGCTGTTACCTTTTTATATTAGAAGTATGTTGTGGTAGGTTTAGTGTTAGCATATATAGCATAAGGAACTTGGAATAAGGCTAGACGTTTAAGATAAAAAACTTCATCCCAGTGACATGTCCTTGGGAACTCACCAAGGACCAGGACCTCTTTGATCTTGGGGCTTGGGACAGGACATGCCCCCTGGGGTTCCCGCCCTCCGGAGGTCTGCTGTCATTTCACAGCTCTCTGCGAAGGGCATCTGAATGACATGCCGTGAGGCACCTGTTCACATCTGCAGACCGCCTGTGAATTTACACCCCTCTGTAAAAAAGCTTTTTGAAAAAGACTGAGCCCCCTGGAACTAACTTTAAAAGTGCAAAAAAAGCCCCAGTTCAACAGTCATATGAGGGCTGAACTGGGGCAGGGGACTGTTATGTAGGAACACTCCACTCCAGAGGAGTGGGATGGAAGGGTTACGGGGTGGAGGGTGGGAGGGCGGGACTGGGAAGGGTCAAAAGAGGACACTATGATGGAGATGTAACCTGAAGCAATAAATAAATTTTTAAAAAAATTAAAAAAAAGTAAAAAAGTTAAAAAAAAGTGAACAAAAGCTTGTGCCAACAGGTGAAGATATATAAGGCAGGATCCACGTGAAAGCGGGGTGGGCTTTCTCTCCTGTTCCTGATTCACTCAAGGTTTTTCTCCACCGACCGACAAAAGAACACGCATCACGGTCTCCTTGCAAAGGTTCACCATCTGATGTTGAGCCATTTCAGGTCTGAATCTGGACTGATTCCCCCTGAGATTCGGGAGTGCTCAGATGCTGAGCTCCGGGACTTCGGGCCTTTGCAGGCCATAAGCATCTGAATTGGTAGCCGCCTTGGAAACTTTCATGTGTTAATTGGTCTTAAGTCCACAAGGGGACGGACAAAATTCAGAGACTTTAAGAGACTTTAGAACTGAAAAATTGTATGAAGACCATCCATCCATCAGGACCCACGCTCAGAGAAAAATATCCTTTTGAGAAACCTTAGGTTAATGTTAAATGTTTGTATTATAGACACTAAGAAGTTTTAGGTGTTAGGTTTCAGAGTTAGGGTTTGGGTTTAGGATTTAGGAAATTTATAGACAATTGTTAGGTAATTGTTAAGTATTGATAAATATATGTGAGATAAATAAATAAAAAATTTACTGTAACAGTATGTAACCTGGCTTTTTTTTTTAGCACTACAGGAGTCCAGAAGTAAGATATTGCATTGAGTCTCAGAAAAGACTTTGGACATTTAGACACTGTTGGAGCTAAAATTATTGAGGCCTTTGAACTTGTACTGAGTGCATTTCTTCTTATGAGATGGCTGTGGTGTGTGTGGAGGGTCAGGGATATGTCATTGTTTGAAAGAAAATTGTCCCCCATAGGTCTATGAGTTTGAATATTTGGTCTTCAATTTGTTATACAGTTTTAGGAGTTTATAAAGTCTTTAAGACGTGAAGCCTCATTGGAATAAGAGGGCTATTCGGGGTAATAAGCCTTGAGGTTCACAACTGAGCCCTGCTTCTGTTCTTTCCTCTGTTTTTTTGTTAGTTACTGAGATGTAAACAAGCTACCTGATGTTCCCACCACCATGGAGTCACCTGCTAGCTTGCCTTCCCTTAAACTATGAGAGAGAATGAATCCTTCCGCTTCCGTAGTTCGGGTGCTTGTTATTAGTTATTTGGTCACAGTGACGATTAAAGGAATTACTACCCAGAAATTCTACTCTTCTAGTATTCCATATGAAATAAGGATTATTTGATGAATAGTGAGATTTCTCTGCTTCAGTGCCCCAGATTACAAATAAAGATTCTGGTAGTTTCAGCTTTGTCTTTCTTGCTTAGATAGTCCTAAAACCGAAACAAATACTAATTAAAAACTAGATACAGGACTCTTAATTGCAATTGTATTCATAATATCCCAAAAGACAATTGTAATGAAGAGTTCTGCAATTTATGAATACTTTATTTCATGAAATTTTATATTAACTACTGTTGAAATTACTTTTGATGAAATAGTCTAAAATTTGGAGGGTATATTCATAATGAAGCTCCTTTCTAAGTCTAGTGATGGATTGACATTCCAAGGAAGTAGCAACAAATAGCAACTGGAGGTTGTGGTTTTCAAACTTAATCATAGGCTACATACAGAATTTCCTTGTGAGTCGGTGAGGAGTCATTTGGATGTATACCCACAAGTGGTATGGCTGGGTCCTGAAGCAAGGCTATTCCAGGTTTTCTTAGATATCGCCAGACTGACCTCCATAGTGGTTGCACAGCCCTGCACTCCCACCAGCAATGGAGAAGGGTTTCCCTTTCTCCACACCCTCACCAGCATGTGCTGTCATTTGAGTTTTTGATCTTAGCCATTCTGACAGGTGTATGATGGAATCTCAGAGTCGTCTTGAGTTGCATTTCTCTGATGGTTCAGGATGCTAACATACTGAAAATCTTATTTCCTTAAGTCATAGTCCTTTGCTGATTCCTTGATAGTTATTTAGAGAGTATGGCTTAAGTTTGTAAGTTATGTTATGTCAGTTTTTAAAAATAAGTGATTTGATGCTCTTATTCTTGCTGCTTAATAGCTTTTTATTAATTATCTGAATTAATTGGATTCATACTGGGATATTCTACACATTTGTACAACAGTTCATTTTTCACACCAATCCACTCTCTTTTTGCCCTTGCACCCAGTATCCTTAATAACTACTTTTCTATTTTCTAATTAATATTTGTATTTCATCATATTTATTTTTAAAAGACTTTTTATTATTTTTAAATTATGTGTATTGTGTTAAGGGGTTAGAACTAAGGTACCTGTAGAGGTCAAAGGTGAAGCTGAAATTATAGGCAATTGTGAGCTGCTGGACACTGGTACTAGGAATAAAACTTGAAGCACAAATTCCTAGCCAGTGAGGTATCATCTTAGCTGCTCTTTAAACGTTTCTTAAAGTCAGGTATAGGTGATGAATGTGCCAAACCTGAGGAAATGAGTTTTTCTAAGGTGAAGGTAGTCTCCTCTCAACATATTATTTCCTCTATCTTCACTCTTGTTTTTGATGTGAATAAACACAATGTACACTAAAAGATTAGTTTATCATGTGCTCCGTAGTCTCAATACACAAATGCTTGCCTGACTAACAATAGCAGACACTGCTGAATAGTCATTTTCTAATGTGGTAACTCCTACATGGTAAAATATAGAGTTAGGCAGGCTATTATCCATTTGATTTATAAGATTACAAAGTATAATTAATATGCCTATTTAGGAAATGTTGACAGTCGATGCTTTAAAATAGATTCACATATGAATTAAAGTGTCGGATTGGTTGTTTTTTATAATTTGTTTTTCTGATAGCTATACCATAGAAAATTAGCATTATATAAATTCTATAAAATACCTCTTTCATCTGTTTTCTTAATCTCTTTATATATTTACAGGCTCTGAGACATCCAAAAACAATTTTAATATTGTATTCTTTTTACAAACTAACTAAAGTTAGTATTGTAATGTGCTGCCTCTAGGTATGGATCATGTCGAATATTGTTATATGTTTACAATGTCAATCAATTTACCATTTTATATGATGGAACAACATTGTAGAATAAGGTAAAACCTGAGAAGGCCAACATACTTCAATAAACCAACAGTACTATTTCTTTGACTTTATATACCTCATATACATTTAGTATTATTATACACAGTATATATGAATAGATATATATCTCAGTATATTTCAAAACTCTTGAATATAACCACATGAGTGATGTCTACTTGATATGTATAAAATCAAAGATAATACAAATTATTTAATCTGTTAATCACAGAAACACAAAATTATTTAATCTGTTAAATCATGAAATTATGACTATTTGATATGAAATATTCTTAGAAATAAAAGAAATTCAATATATTCTTTCACTATAATTTTTCTACACAATGTACTTTTTTGGTAAAGACAGAGTCTTTCTATGTAGTCCTGGCTGTCCTGGAACTTGCTATGTAGACCAAGTTGACCTTGAACTCATAGAGATCCTCCTGTATCTGCCTCCAAAGTGCTAGGATTAAAGGCATAGATTACCACACTTGGCAGCAATTCTCTTTTCATTGAAGAATGTACACCAAATCTGTTAATTCTAATCAGGTTTTTAAAATGACAGACTGTCCATGAAGTGTTTCCTTTTCACACGTGTCCTTTGTTTAGGAAATATTTTACTATTATAATTTGCTTAAATTTTTAGTAAGCTAACATGCAGCATGTGATGATTTGAATGAAAAATGTCTCTTATAGTCTGGTAACTGAAACACTTTGTCCCTGGTGGTGAGACTGTTAGGGAAGTTTTCATGGTGTACCTATGCTGGAGGATTTTTGCACTGGGAGCATGTTTTAAGATTATATAGCCTTACCCTACTTCTAGTTTTCTTTTTTCTTTGTTTTGTGCTTACAGAGGAAGATGAAGATGTAGGCTATTCTGGCTAACAGGCCTGCTGTTTCATGCTATGCTTCCTTACCATAATGGACATTCACCTCTCTGGAATGAAAGCAAAAAAATATTTTTTCTTTTGTAAGTCACTTTTGTTTATGGTGTTTAACACAGCAACAGAAAAGTAAGTAACACAAAGCTCCTAAGTACTAAATAAAGAAACAGTTAAATACAAAATGTAGAAGAGTGAAAATGAAGGGCAAGTTAGTGGAAGAGGTTAAAACTGAGTAACTCCTAGGCCATTAAAAGAATGTCAGTATAGTCACAATCCAACAGATGAGGTCAAGGCTTGTTCTTTGTACAGTGTTGTTCAGCTCTCTGAAAATCAGTGGATTATGCAGCAAAAGCTTTTACTAGGAAACTATTTTATTTTGTGGACATAAAACTATGTCTTGTTCTATTCAAGTTAGAGATTTGTAAAACATTTTAGTTGAACAAATCCTTTGTTTCTTTTTGGGTTTTGGAGACAGAGTTTCTCTGTGTAACCCTGACTGTCCTGAACTCACTCTGTAGATGAGGCAGGCTTCTAACTCACAGAGATCTGCCTGCCTCGGCCTCCTGGGTGCTGGGATTTAAGCCGTGTGCCAACACACCTGGCTTTGAACAAGTTTTATAAGATGATCTAATCTAGTAGTTTTGAAGTTTTTTGAATTTCAATAATGTAAAATAAAAGTACAAAGGTATCCATATATCTTTTGTTTTTAAAAAGATGAGAATTTTTAAAAATATGCATTAATTCATTTTTTAAAAATTCACATATTATATAGCAGGAGTATCAATTTAATGAAAAATAACTATATTCCAGAAAAATAATAAAAGTGGCATCGTTTTACAGACTTGCAAATCTCATTATTTGGCTTAGGAAATAACCATATTTTCAATATGCTTCTTAATTTAATCTGTTAATTTATGCATATTGTAACCTTTCTAAGTATTAATTGTACAATAATGAAAATGAAAATGGCAAATAATGTCTTAGAACTGTTTTGTCTTATATATACCTTGGATGATCTTGGGTTCCATAATGATCTTTCTACAAAGGAGCCAACAAGAAGCTTTCCCAGATTTATGTCCACAAAGTATTTTGAAGTCTATGCACATAGCAAAAATAATGTTATTACTTAATTTATAGTTTTGGTAGTTTGCTTCTGATCTGTAAGATCCACTCAGTAAATAGAAGAATTATGTATTTACTGACCAGGTAACACTACATCTTTTCACTCAGCTTTTCATCCAACAAGCCCAGATTTATGTCCAAAATGTATTTTGAAGTCTATGCACATAGCAAAAATAATGTTATTACTTAATTTATAGTTTTGGTAGTTTGTTTCTGATCTGTAAAATCGACTCAGTAAATAGAAGAATTATGTATTTACCGACCAGGTAACACTATATCTTTTCATTCAACTTTTCATCCAACAAGCCCAAAAATCAATTAGAAAACCAGTGACAAGTAAGACTTATCTCAACATGTATGCCGTACAAATATCTGAGCAAAAATAAAGCAATACTTAAAATTGGCTAGCTAATTCTGAAGTTATTAAGCAAAAGTAGAGAATCTTGAGATAGCATAAAGACATAAAAGATAAAAAAAATTTACTTGTGAGGAGATAATTATGTGGACTATAGAGATGTCACAATCAGCAAAGTACCTGGCTGGACTGTATAACAAATTCCAAGACCGGAATAAAATAGAGAGAGCCTGTCTTGAAAGAGAACAGTAACAACAACAAATAGAAAAAAGATACAGAGTAGCAGATTGCATTTAAAAAGCAAGACCTGGAGAGATGGATCAGTGGGCAAAATGTTATGCAAGCATGAGAACCTTTGTTTGCAACACTAACATCCATATAAAAGCTCAGCATGATGGAAAACACCTGTAATGCCTCAACTAGGTAGGGGAAGAAACAGTCAGATCTCCAAGAGGTTCATTGACCAGGCAGTCTAACTGAAATAGCAAGCCCCATGTTGGATGAAAGATTGCGCTGGCTAGTTTTATGTCAATTTAACACAAACTTAGAGTCCTTTTGGAAGAGAGGGAACCTCAATTGAGAAAATGCCACATTGGCCTATGGCAAGTCTCCGGTACTTTTGTTTGTTTACTTGCTTCGTTTTTCAAGACGGGGTTTCTGTGTGTAACCTGGCTAGCCTGGAACTCACTCTGTAGACCTCAAACTCAGAGATCTGCCTGCCTCTTGCTATTGAGGGATAGAATTAAAGATTTATGTTACCACACCTGGCTTGGTGAATTTTCTTGATTGATGCTTGATGTGGGAGGGCCCAATTCACTGTTGGTGGTGCCATTCCTGGCAGGTGGTCCTGGGTGGTATAAGAAGGCAGGCTGAGTAAGACATGAGAAGCAAGCCAGTAAGCAGCACAACTTCACAACTCTGCATTAGCTCCTACCTCAGGGTTCCTCCTCTGACTTCTTTTCATGATAGACTGTAATCTGCAAGGTGAAATAAACCCTTTACTCCCCAAGTTGCTTATGATCATAATGTTTCATCACAAGAATAAAAATCCTAAGACAAAGATACTCTGTCAAAAAAACAGGGTGGAGAGTAGCAGAGGAAGATACTCAGTGCCAACCTCTGGCATCCACACATGCATGTACAGGTGCGTACATATATGCACATACATTGATACACCAAACACACACATATACATGTTTGATAGACAAAAATGAGTTGACAAAAATAAAAGAAATCCATCTATTTGCTGTCTCCAAGAAACACACCACACCATCAAAGAGAACCTTATATAAAACGTATTATTTTATGTAAAAATATGGAAGTAGGATTCAAGATGGCATCCCTATTCTAATATCTAAGAAAATAGACTTCAAATCAAAGCTCATTGGAAAGCAGAAAGAAGATTGTAGTGATGGGGTGGGGTTAAGCATTCTAAATGTTGATTGGTCCTCTTGCTGTCTGTTACTTACTTTGACTCTGATTGGTTAAATAAATGCTGAGGCCTGGAGATTGGGCAAAGACTAACGTTGGCAGGACTAAGGTTCATGGGCTTTTAGAAGAGAGAGAACATCTGGGGAAGAAGCTTGCCAGAGAAAAAGCCAGGAGCAAACAAAGAGGACACACCATGGGGTAGAAGATTCCACGTGGCCTAGAATATCAGCTTACCATGGAGAATAATAGTCCAAAGGGACATATGCATTTATGGGGTCATATTTAGGTAATAAAATTATTAGCTAGCTTAAATGGGCTAAGATTGCACAATTCAGGCTTAGGCTTGTTAAAAATCCACCCGGTGTCTGTGTGTATTCATTTATAATGGCGGGTTAAGGATTAACACCGCCAAAAACAATTAAAGATAATATAAATACTTAAATAATTTAATTAGTTATTTTTTCTACATTGTAGTATGCAGCTTTATTATTTTTCATTACATTATGCTATATTATTTTACAGTACTTAAAAGCTCTACTTCCCTTCCAACCCTTATTCCTTCCAATCCCCCAATACTAGGTAGGAGAAAAAGAAGGTTAGAAGGAAAAAGGACATAGATCTCTTTTAACTACTTCCTGCTGATTACGGTTGGTGGATTCTCTTTGGGTCAATACCAATCTCAGTAATCAGGTTATCCAGCAATCTAGCAAAATTAGCAACAATAAACACAGCAGCAGGATGAATCAGCAACAGTTCGGGGGAAGTACCAGCAGCAAGGAGAGCAGCAACCTCTTCTTTCTTCAGAGTGCCCCCTTTTCTTCTCAGGGCTCTGGCTTTTATCCCTCTCTCCTGAGTCCTCAGAATTAAACTTTCTGCATCTGGCTATATCACTTATGGTTTTATAGGTGTGAACAAACTAAAGCAGCCCCACATCTGAGATTAAAACGAGAACGTTCTCATATCATAACTGGGTTTTTTAAGAAACAAAACTGTTGGTCTTGTTGTGTAGTTCTTGTTCCCTTCTGTTGTCTCTGTCCTTTTTCAACTCTTCTACAAGACTCTCAAATCTTTGTCCAATGCTTGGTTGTGGGTCTCAGCATCTGTTTCTATCCTTTGCTGGGTGGCGTCTCTCAGAGGACAGTCATGGTATGCTCCTGTCTGCAAGCACAGTAGAGCATCATTAATAGTGTCAGGGGTTGGCCTTCTCCCATAGGTTGGGTCTCAAGTTGGGCCAGTCATTGACAGGTCATTCTCTAAATCTCTGCTCCATCCTTATCCCTGCACATTTTGTAGACAGGGTAGATTTTGAGTCAGAGGTTTGTGGGTGGGTTAGTGTCCCCATCCCTCTACTGGCAGTCCTGCCTGTCTTTAGGAGATGGCCACTTCAGTTTCCATATCCTGTGCTGTTAGGATTCTCAGCTATAGTTACCCATATATCCTCACAGGAGCTGACCCTTTCACAGGTCTCCAGTTTGTTCCAGAGATCCCTCCCCCATCAGTTTCCCTTCTCTCTCCCATTCCTACCACCTCCCAACCCTGCTTTCTTCTACCTGATCCCCATAACCCAGGTCCATGGGGGCTCAGAGACTGAACCATCAGCCAAAGAGCATGCATGGAATAAACACAGGCCTCCTACACTCATGGAGATGAGGGATAGTTTGGTATTTATATGAGGCCCCCATAGCAATTGGAGAGGTGGCTTTCCTTGACACCTACTCTGTTGCCTACAGTTGGATAACTTTCCCCTAGCTGGGCTGCACTGACTGACTTCAGTGGAAGAGGATGTAGTTAATTCTGAATGCAACATGAAGTACTCAGGAGGGTTGGTGGTTGGGATCCCTTCTCTGAGAAGAAGGGAAGGGGGATGGGGGCAGAGGATGGGAGGGTAGGATTAGGAGGAGAAGGGAGAGGGAGCTATAAATTGGATGTTAAAATGAGTAAAAAATGTTTTTTGAAAAAAGAAAAAAATGTTTTACCACAAAAGATCACATCTTACTGGTTAATGGAACAATCTGTCAAAAGGATACTACAATTGTAAACATGAATGTGATGTATACCTAGTTTTATAAAACAAATAGTACTAGACTTAGAGTCACATGTTAACTCAACACAATAATAGTAGGTAACTTTAATACCTCAATCTTATCAATATCAATTCTTTTCTGACAGGTTTTCCTGACAGAAAGTAGACTATCAGAGTTAAATAACATGATAGATGAAATGGACTTAGTAGGCATCTGTGGAGAATTCCATCCAAATGTTATGTTATATGCTTGTATGAAAATCTTAAAATGAAACATTTTATCATATAAAATGTTAGTGTAATATTTTATATTAAAATTTATAAATATGAATAAAATTTTATATAACATATGCTAATAAAAACATTTATAAACAAGGTTAATAGTGATAGAGGAAGATACCTGACATTGGCCTCTGGACTACACACCCATGCACATGCATGCATACCTATCTGCACACACTCACACAAACATACATTACAGTATACACTTAAACACATACAAAAAGACTACAGTTATTTAACAAGTTTCTCCAATTGACTATTAAAAGTTGTGAGTCTCCACAACATTTCCTCCTCCAATATAACATATAACCTGTTATTTTTGTACTTGTGAATACATATTTTAACTGGTACTTTTAGGCAATAATATGCCACAAAATGGCCCAAAGATGCTTCATCCCTGGACTTCCTTTCTCTGTGGGCAACATGTTGGGTTTTTGTTGTTGTTGTTGTTGTTGATAAACATCTTTTCCCTCTCAACCCATAGTGACATTGTGCTTAAAAATCAATTAGACTTCATCTAATTTTAAAGCTGCTCGTCAAAACACATCATTAAGGAAATTACTAATCAAACTATAAACTAGAATAAATACTTGCAAAAACATGTAGTTGAATCAAGACTGGAATTCATAATATGTAAATAAGAACTTAAACTCAATTACAGAAGACCCAAATAAAAATGTGCAAAATATTTAGACAGATACTTCACAAAGTAAGACACACAAATAACCAATAAGCATTTGAAACCATTTACAAAAATTCATCAAAGAAATAAGTAACATATCACCTTGTACAAAACTTAAGTCCAAGTGGATCAAAGACCTTACCATAAGCCCGGTCACACTAAGTCTAATAGAAGAAAAAGTGGGGGAAAGCCTCAAAATCATTGGCACAGGTGACAACTTCCTGAACAGAACACCAACAGCTCAGGACCTGAGACCAACAATGAATAAATGGGACCTCATGAAACTGAAAAGCTTCTGTAAGGCAAAAGACACTGTCATTGGAACAAAACAGCAGCCTACAGACTGGGAGAAAATCTTCACCAACTCCACATTTGACAAAGGGCTAATATCCAAAATCTACAAAGAACTCAAGAAATTAAATGCCAAGAAACCAAATAATCCAATTAAAAAATGGGGGAAAGCGCTAAACAGAGAATTCAAAAAGGAGGAATTCCTAAAGGCGGAGAGACACTTGAAGAATGCTCAGCATCCTTAATCATCAGAGAAATGCAACTCAAGAAGACTCTGAGATTTCATCTCACACCTGTCAGAATGGCTAAGATCAAAAGCTCAAATGACAGCACATGCTGGTGAGGGTGTGGAGAAAGGGGAACCCTCCTCCATTGCTGGTGGGAGTGCAGGCTTGTGCAACTACTATAGAAATCAGTCTGGTGATATCTTAGAAAACTTGGAATAGCTCTGCCTTGGGACCCAGCCATACCACTTGTGGGTATACATCCAAATGATTCCTCACTAAATCACAAGGAAGTAGCCTCATCTATGTTGCCTCATAGCAGCCCTATTTGTAATAGCTAGAAACAACCCACATGTCCCTCAACTGAAGAATGGATTAAAAAACTGTGGTACATCTACACAATGGAGTACTAATCAGCTATCAGAAACAATGAAATTATGCAATTTTCAGCCAAATGGATGGAACTAGAGAAGCTCATCCTGAGTGAGCTAACCCAGACTCAGAAGGATGCACATGGCATCTAGTCACTTATAGTCGGATTTTAGCCATATAGTACAGGATATCTATACTACAACCAATGCACCAAAGGGAACAGGAACATAGACTTTGTTTCCTATCAATGAGACACTTTGCCCTAGTGTTGCTGCCTTGTAAGCCCCCAGTGTATGAGGAGGCTCTTGGCCCTCATATGACTGCTGAACTGGGGTGGGGGACTGATATGTAGGGACACTCCACTCCAGAGGACTGGGATGGAAGGGATGGGGGTAGAGGGTGGGAGGGCGGGACTGGGAAGGGTCGAAAGAGGGCGCTGTGATGAAGATGTAACCTGAAGCAATAAATAAATAAATTTCATTTAAAAAAAGAAATAAGTAACAAAGTCCCAGTAACAGATAATTACAATTTGTTAGAATGGCTAACATTAAACAACACTACATAAAATGTTAGTGATTACTTAAAGCAACCCAAACTCTGGTTTTTGGTGGGAGTATAAAGTGGCACAATCAACCACTTTTGGAAATGTCTTGACAGTTTCTTCCCAAATAAAAGATATGGTTTTCTATGACTTTGCAGCTCAATGGGATAAGTGAATTTGTTCAAACTTATGGAATGTAACACCCAACATATTCATCTTTTAAATCACAGGAAAAATGTGAAGTCTGCATTATGTAATTTATATAATCTCAAGGAAAATGAAGTAGAATACCCTTTTGAATAAGTATTATTATATGTGATTTCTTCTAAGACTGATAATATGGGTGAGTCTACTCTTGATTCCTTTAAACCTGGGTGTAAATGTCAGAGAATAAGAAGTCAAACAATTTCAAAGCATAAAAGATATAGTACAAGAGAAATTTTTGATTGTTAATTGGAATACTCCAGGTGATAATAGGGACACATGGTCAGAAATATGAGTGGTCTTTAGGAGCTGGGAATAGCCCTTGGTTTATAGGTAGTAAGAAATCAAGTACCATATGCTAATAGTTACAAGGAACTGTATTCAGCCTATACCATGAACAGACCAGTAAATTCTTCCCCAAAATTTCCGGATGAAAATTCATCCTACTTGGTCCCTTTCTTTAAATCTGTTATTAATTTCAGTAAGAATTCAGCTATGTGATTCTGAACTTTTGACTTACAGGTATGTAGAAAATGAGCGTTCCTTATTACCTCTGAGCTGGTATTATTTGTAAACAGCAACAGAAATCTAATAACCCACAAAAGATTTTTTTGTGTGGAAAAAAAACCACAAGAAACTTTGTAGTAGAGTTATGCATGCTAGAATGTTTTAAAATAGTATACCGATATTTGAAATTCACCAAAATATTTGAATTGGTGGATGTATAAAAGAAAAAAAAATGGATGCATATTTAATAAAGCATGATTATTACAATGCTAGTTTCTGGACTCCAAGTGATGATTATATGTCTTTTCCCTGCAATTAGTCCTATTTTCAGATATTTGAAAACATTCACAGTAAAATGTAAGAAACAATAAAACCAGAGTTCTAGACTTTCTGAGGTTAAAGCTATCTTATATGTCTATCCATTGTACTTCAGCTTCCAAAAGATAATTTATAGAAGAAATGTAAATAAAATGAACAGTACTTTTTTCATCATAGCTTTCTTTGTTACTTTGGTGGGCTTGTGTGAATCATTTAATCAAACAATAAAAATATTATCTATAATTTATCTCTCCCTAAAACCTATTATCCAAACCTCCTCTTCCTTACTTTGATTCCTTTATCTGTAACACAAGGGAAAAAAACAACAACAAAACAACCATAGTCCCATGAAAGAAGTCAGAGAAATAGGAGGATCTCAGAGACTGAACGTCCATAGGACTGAATTTTCCTGAGCCAAGTGATACCCACCCAAAATGTTCCAGAAATCAGTCAAGAATTATGAATAGGTGTTATTCACAATAGCAGAGTAGAGTTGCCTATCACCCACTTCTTCCACAAAGAAAGCAAAGCAACATAACTGCATATTGATGTAAAAAACCATGGGGCTACATTTAATATCATCAAGAAAGCTCTTACGATTTATAGACAGAGGACAACAACATAAAAAGACACATGGTATCCCAGCATTTGACACTATGACTCCACAGCTAGGGGTCATGCATGTCTCCCTTTTGAAAGCAGTAAGGGTGGAATACAGAGTCCTAGCAAACTATATTAGTACAAATCCTGTCAACTGTAGTTACTGTAAAGTTTCACGATCATTACAGGTTTGCAGCACACTTAGATAAGGAACCTTGTTATCTGCAGGCAGTCCTTCTTTGGAAAAGGCTATCTTACCATCTCCAGTGAATTACCCAAGGTGCTGGAACCTGGAGCCATCTTGAGACGTTATCTGTTGTCTGAGTTTGCAATAGGAGGAAGAAAACCTTCAATTTTCCCATCTCTGCAACATCACAGAAATTCCACAGTATTTACTTAGCAGGTAGGTGCCTTGAAAAACCAGCTCAGCTTTGGAGAATGACTTTAACCTAAGCTACCTGGATGCCTTGCACTAGAGGATATAAGTGTTGCCACATGGAGGGAAATGAATGTAGTCACAAGGCATAATCAGGAGATAATGGTATCCCCTCCTCCAAATGAAGGGTATTATCAACCATGTTGACTCATACCAGTCTCAGGAGTGAAAATACTATTCCTGCCTCTGCCATTCTCAAGCTATGTTACCAACAAGAAATAAGGAAGCACTATGAATCTAGCTGCTACTAGGGCTGCAGTGACATGAAGTCTTTCATAACTCCATGACTCTGGATGTCATCCTGTCTCCTTTCTTGAAAGCATGTTTGAGATAAAGAAAAGGGGAAAGGTAGACAATCCCTTATTTGTTCTCAGACACACATAGCCAAAGAGGACAAACAGGACCTTTCTGATATCATATAATAGCAGCAGCAGTCACTATCATTGGCAGTGTGGTGTTATAATACTGTTGGTACCTCATCCATGGTGTTCATAGAGCTGTTCTACAATCTCACCTACACCTGGTAAATGAACTATCATTATGATTGGATGTGAGCCACACAGATTTGTTGCTTCAGTTCTTACAATGATCCTTTATAATGCTGGGCATCAACCCAACTGACAACTCATCTACTTGATTATGTTCATAGATGATCATAGAACAACTCATCTATGTTCAAAGTAACAATCTTCTAGTGATAGATCATGAAGAAATTGATATGGATGACATGTCTGCCAAAAAATATGAAAGAATTATTACAAAGAAGCTAATTCAAAGCTGTTAAATGGTCTTGTTAAATAGGGTTTTGAGGTTAGACCCAGGGATTTCTCTCTTTTTCTTTCTGTATCCTTCTTTCTCTCCTATATAGAGGTGAAAAGACTTGAGAAAAACTGGGATGTCGTCATAATATTGGAATGATAAAGAAAAAAGGACAGATTATTGAATATGCTCTTATATCTTTGTATATTGATACAAAATTAAGATTTTATTGGGCTACATTGGTATTGATCTTTGTATATTGATACAAAATTAAGGTTAACTCTTTTTAAGGTATTGAACCTAGGTAATGCTTAAAAATGAAATATGAAGTTTTGGCCTTTTGTTAGCAACTGTCATAAACTATTTAGGACAATTAAGAAATGCAAACTAACAGTCATTCAAACATGTCATTTTTTTAGGTACTAGGGCAGTCTATCACAGTTATTTTATAAGTTAATCAGAAATCAAGTTGCTAAGAGACAAGCAACATTTGCTTATCCAAATATAAGGAGATAGATAGGTGGTCTTCAAAAACCTCAAGAGATCTGCAGAATATGGCATTCAAAGATCTTTTCTTAAGATTTTTTTGATATTGAGACATGTCAGCTCCTGACAGCACCCCCTATTCTACTCCAAGTAGATGATCAGCATCGGAGAATCTCCAGTGGAGATGATTGAATTAGTGGCAAGCCTATCTCTTGGCAAGAAAAATCCCTTGCTTCAACTGCAGACAGACTGCTGTCCAAAAAGGACAAAATTTGGAAGCAGGTAAGTCGACAGCCTAGCTCTGCCAAGACAGGGTAGGCAAGCCCTTCATAATTCCTGCTTTTCCATCAATGTCTGTCAGAGAATCGGGCCAAACAGCTGGGGATTGATGCTGTAATGTATCACGAGAAACTGGGAACTGTATGTCATTTGTTAGTTTAGTAAGCTACTAGTTTCTGCTTTGGTCCCTGAGGCTGTGCCCCACGTTGCTGACCTCAGCTTTGGGCCCCACACCGTTGGCCTCTTCTTTGGGTCCTGGGCCTGTGCCCCAGGGGTCCTGCCCTGGGACCCCCACTAGTCCCTGGGTTCGTTGGGTAAAACTGCGAGTGTTCGTGCTTCTCAGGTTGTTGTTCAGCTTGTTTATATTTCTGCGATGTTGCAGTTATTTTCCCTGTGCTCAAATTGTGTCCCTGTTTTCTGCCACCATTGTGGATTCCCAGTTACACCTTGTCATCAAAATTTAAATTATCAAGTACTAATGAATTATTCTTAACATTATTCAATTATTTCTCATAGTTTTTTTTTTAAGCTCTTGATCATGTTTTGAGATGCACAGGCTTACCTGGATTTTTTTTTTTTTTTTTTGCAGAAAATGTACCATTACTCTTTTTTTCCAAAACAGCATGATGGACATGGTGACAAATTTCTTCAATCCAAGCACTTGGGAGGTGGAGGAAAGAGACGAGACCAAAGATAGCCTACATTTAGGTCTAGAGAGAGGGTTCTGTGTTTAAGAACACTTGTTGCTCTTGCAGAGGATGCAGGTTCAATATCTATCATCTACATGGTGGCTCACAATCCTCTGAAACTTCAGTTCCAGGGGATCTAGTGCTTTCTTCTGACGTACATGGACACCAGACATGCATGTGAAGCAAATACAAACAGGCAGGAAAAACATTAATAACATAACATAAAATAAAATAAGTAAATCTTTAAAAAATAAAGTTATCTTTGCTACATTAATGATATTTTGAGGCTAGCCTAGGCTACCAGAAATCCTGTTTAATTATTCCCTGAACAACACTTTATGTCAACAACTCTGAAACAGCATATCTCAAATATGTTTTGTGTTTAGTTCAAAACCAGTGAAAACATAAAGACATTTAAATTGATCTCTCTGCACCAGCTTTTCTAGCCATCAAATATCTACTTTCTACCTATTGTCAGTTTCAGGAGATAAAAAGGTTCTTGGTGACTGGTTGTCTTAAGGTTATTTTTGTGGGCTTATCAAATTCAGTTTTTCAGCAAATACATTTTCTCTGTATCTTTGTGAAAAAAAAAGACACTCTCTTCATATAGCCTATAAAATCTGTTGAACTTTTGGGTTTTGCTCCCCAATGAAATATTTTGATGAAACAATCATGGCAAAAGAAAATAATAGTTAAGTAACAACTATCATTTGCATATTATATATAGTATTTAGCACATTTTATTGAAAAATTTTAAAGGTAAATTGTAAAGTTCTCTGAAATTGTATCTTCTGAGAATGACAAACTAGCTGTTACTACCTCACAATATTGAGATAACCTTAAAACTGATTCTTGGACATTCATCCAATGATGACAGAATAAACATTTCCTTATGCTTCATTCTTTTATTTTCACATAGGAAGACAAGCATTCATTAAAGTACCAAGTTCTTACATTTCAACATAGATTGAAAAATATTCATGAACAAAGCATTAATGAAGAACTCACTAAACCAGGGCAATGATGTTTTGTGTGAGATCATAAGAACATATTGTTTATTATTTCATATTGTTTATGGATATGACATTTCTGATCTTAATAAGAAAAGCATTTTGAATAATTAGCTGATCTTCTACAAATACAAAATGCAGTTCAAATGTTAAAAACTCATTTACTATTTCCACCCACATTGTTGTCTTATTGTAAAATACGAATAGTTACTACCAAGCAAAAATCAAAAAATTAATATTCTGATTCTTAATGATTATATCTTGTAAAATTCTATCCATCAAGTAAAAATGCATTTGCATAGGAAAATGATCTAATAGATTCAAAATTTTTGATAGATTCTTAGTTGACATTTGACATTTTATTGAAAAGTCTTATTATTTTAAAGTGTTTCTTTGTCTTATAATTAAACACATAACATTTTAAAAAGAGCAAATCATTTCAAGATGAATTTGTAAAAAAAAATCACATTATATTGGCTAAATGAATGAGAGAAAATTTGTCATTAGTGAGATTTGATGTTAAATTATTTTTACTAAAAGGAATGCTATTGTACCCAGCTAGCATTTATGAATATGTAATTTAAACTCTAATTTAGCTTTGCCAGTTAAAAATGTTGCATTTTTAAAGTTCAGTCCAGCCTTTTATTCTTCTTACATTTTTGTCTGTTAATAACTTGGACAGTTTACTCATATATTTTCTCAGTCAAATGGAGTTTATAAAATGATCTTCTTTTTTAAAGATTTTTTTTCTAATTGTATATACATGAGTGCTCTATCTGCATGTATACCTGCATACCAGAAGAATACTTGTTGTGAGCCACCATATGATTGGTGGAAATTGAACTCAGGACCTCTGGAAGAGCAGATAGTGCTCTTACCTGCTGAGTCATCTCTCTAGCCCTAAATTTTTTATATTTCCTATAATTTACAGCAGAATATAAAATTTCATTCACCTCTATTATATTTATTCTCTTTCACAAACTTGAAGATGAAATTGCATTCTATATATATATATTTTTAATTATATGTAGGTATGTGTGTCTGCACATTGATATGAGCACAAGAACACAGAATCCAGA
>CAJQZJ010017027.1:0-10777 GCA_907164525.1 Lophiomys imhausi | reverse complement strand
GTGCCCAAGAAGGCTAGAGTTGTCAGATTCCTCCAGGAATTGGAGTTGAAGGTTGTTGTGAAATTCCCCACATTGGTGCTGGGAATTGAACTCTGGTCCTCTGCAAGAGGTGTAAGCTCTCTTCACTACTAATCCATCTCTTTAGCACTCAGCCTACTCTTATATCCTATATATAAATAACTGGCCAGTCTATTCCTTAATAATAATAATAATTATTATTATTATACACACAAATTTTTCTCTTGAATATTATTTTTCATTTCTTTTCAAAAATATGTATTTTACCTAAAGTTATCAATCAATTTTTCATAATTCACTTTATTTTTGCACCATTTCCAATACCAGTGATATATATGATATAAAGATGTTAGAGATATTAAAATTGATACCAATGATGTTCAGAAAAATATAAACACAGGTTAGGCATGGTGCTGTATAACTTTAATTCCAGTACATGGGAAGAAGAGGCAAATATATCTTTGTGATTTAAAAACCAATCCTGCCTACATACACACATACACACACCTACACACACACACACACACACACAACCTACTGCAGAGAAACTTGTGTGTCTATCTTCACTGCAGCTCTGTTCACAAAAGGAAATTGAATCAACTTATATGCCCATTAACTGTAGAATATTTTTTTAATTTTATCACATATACACAAGGAAATATCACTAACCTATAAAATGTAATCATGAAATTTGCTGTTAAATATATGAAACTGGTAAAATTTAATACTGAGTAATACAAACAGGATCATGAACACAAATGCCATGTTCTCTCTTAGATGTGAATATCTTTTTGTCCTTTGTATGTTTAGACTGGAGTATTTGTGTAACCCAACTACTTATAAATAAGTCATTATGGGGGAGACACATTAATGGAAGGGAGATACTAAAACAGAATCAAAATGTGAATTACTGGATGAGGAAAGAATGAAAACATCAAAAATAGTGGGGTGAGTAAATGAAAGAGTGGTAGAATGCCCAATCAAAATATAAGGTATATTAAAGTGATATAGAAATCTATAAAATTGTTACCTGTGTGGCACACCATATAATCACAGTGGAATGTGAAACAATTGGTTTGTATAATTCAGATTAAAGTTTTAGGTAGTGTTGGGAGCAAGGTTGTCCATATATATGTCTTGTGGAAATATATTAGTTTGTAAGCTAATTAGAAATTAATATCCTTTGAAAAGAGAGTTTGTACAGAACTTCTCTCCACAGGTGGACAATGATGCTTCAGAAGGTGTGAGTCACTAAATGAAAATAATTGCACCCAGATTAGATATCTACCTACAAGTTTTAGTCAGAGAGGCCACACAGGAGAGATATCTGAAACAACACAGGCTACTGACACTGCTCTTATATCCTAACCATAACTAGATGATAAAACTCTTTTGCTAAGGACACCACTCAAATTTCTTCCTTGTAGCTAGCTTACATAGTTCCAGAAATTGCAATGGAAGCAGCAGGAGAAAAAGACATAATTGTCTCCCTGACTACTAGAACCTGCATGTGAAAATATTGGCCTGCCTGGAAAATATTCCCACTGGTACTAACATGAGAATTATGGAGTAACCAAGAACCATCTAATTGAATATGTGCCTTACTCTACA
The DNA here is from genome assembly GCA_907164525.1 of Lophiomys imhausi. Taxonomy (NCBI): domain Eukaryota; kingdom Metazoa; phylum Chordata; class Mammalia; order Rodentia; family Muridae; genus Lophiomys; species Lophiomys imhausi. The sequence goes on along the minus strand of CAJQZJ010017027.1, from coordinate 9,148 downwards.
GGAGATATTTCATATTTGCTAAGCCAAAGCCTATGACTGGGAAAATCACAGCCCCTAATAGTGAACATACTTTTATATTTGAAGGTCATACTACCAATCTCCCTTCTGAATATTTGTGTTTATATTCATAGACTTGCCCTGCTTTCCACTGTCGTCAGAGAAGTTTCTTCTCATTGTATTGGCATTAAGGCAAAGAATTATATGTAGTCAAAGTACAGAGTAAAATAACTATGCGTTATTAACCTTCCATCACCAAAGTTTAAAAATATATCATAGAAGAGCTCATAAAAAGAATGTGAAAGGCAACAAAATAAAAGATTTAAAATGCAAACTTTAATTAGCATAACTGTTGAAGTTGTATACCTCAATTAACAATACCTTTGGTAACCCATTCAAGATGAAACTCATCAAAATTCTAGCAACTGGAAATGATGTGTCTAAGTCCACATCCTTGAAAAGAGCTATGAGCAATTAAATATCCTCTGTTGTGTTGCCTGTGTTCCTGTGGTCGGAGCCCCAAAGGAACACAGGGACATAAATGGCCAGTGCTAATTGGACTGACTGGGTTATTAATAGAGAAAATTGAAGGCATGAAGTTGGAAGGATGATAGACTGGCATCACTGTAGGGCATTTAAAGGAGGAAATGCTGGATAGACATAATCAAGATATATTGTCTAAATGTATGAGTTCTTCAACATATAAATAAAAATATTATTTTAAAAAGTACTCTTTAAGTTATTGTAGTGGTTTGAATAAGAATGCCCCACATAGGCTCATATATTTGAATTCTTAGTCATCAGGGAGTGGACTATTGAAAGGATTATAAGGATTAGGAAGTGTGGCCTCATTGGAAGAAATGTGTCACTGGGGATGGGCTTTGAAATTTCAAAAGCCCATTCCATGTCGAGTCTCTATTTCTACCATGGATTAGAATGTTGTTTTCAGCTACTGCTCCAGAGTCTGCCTGCATGGCACCATGGTTCCAATCATGAAGATAATGGGTTAAACCTCTGACACTGTAAGCAAACCCAAAATTAAATGCTTTCTCTTATAATAATTGACTTCATCATTGTGTATCATTACAATAGTAGAGCAGTTAGAATGTAATTCAAGTCAAATAGTTTAAGTAGGAATCACTTGTAGACCAAATTTAATTTAACATGCATACTGTTTGATATAATTTTTAATATTTTCCCAATATAATAATAATTTTTTATTATTTGGGAATTTCACAGAATGCACCTTGATGACACTTGTTTCCCATTCCCTTCAGGTCTACCCTTCCATCCTAGTGCGCTACAACACTCCCCCCCAAAAGAAAAGAAAAACTCCAAACATAACTTGTATTGCCCATATACTCAATAGAGCATGGTGAAACTTGCAGTGGTCAGCCCTTTAAAGAAAACAGAGTCCTTTTCTCCCCCAACCCCCCATCAAAAGGTATCAACTGTGAAGAATTACAATTTAGCATCTTTATCAAAATTTGTAAGGACTCTCTTCAATAGTTTACTGTCTGGACTGTTTCTTTAGGGAGGGATGGGGTTGTAAGAGTAGTTGTCAATGTCTCTTTCAGTTATGACTTTGCAGTCATCAATAACACTGCAAAAGAAGCTTCATTGTACATAGCAACAAGTAGTATCATGGATAATAAAAATCAACATGGTTTCTGGTCACAGCTCAGATAACTGACATCAACCTGGTCCCTGGCAGCATCATAGACCACAAACATTGACATGGTTGCAGGTGGCAGCACAGATCACTAACATCAAAATACTCTCTGGTAGTAGGCACAGACCACAGAAGTCAGTATAATCTCCATGAGCAGCACAGACCAGGGACATCAACCTCGTCCCCAGCAGCAGCACAGAACACGGACATCAGCAAGGTCTCTGGTGGTGAACTGAACTCATAACACCAACATAATTACCAGTGGCAGCACTGATCAGGTAAATCAAGAGTTTCAGGTGGCAGCGTGAATCAGGAAAGTCAATCTGCTCTCCAGCGACAGTAAGCATCATGAACATAAGCATGATTGTTGACTAAAGCATGGATGACAGATATCAACAGGTCTCATGAGGCAACAAAGACCATGAATATCAACACAGGTGCCAGTGGCCATATGAACTACAGACTTTAAAATGGTCTCTATTGGCAGAGCAAATCAGTGTCATCCACGTGGTTTCAGGTATTAGCTTGGATCACTGACATTGATATGTTCCCCAGTGGCAGTAGGGATCATTAAAATCAATCTGTGGCAACATGGACATCAATTAGGCCTCTGGCTGCAACACAAATTATGGACATCCACATGGTTACCAGCAGCAGCATGGATCAGTGACATGAACATAGTTTCTGGTGGCAGGTGGTATCATGGACATCAACCTTGTCAATGATAGTAGAAGATATCAATGATACCAACATTGTTGCCAGTGACAGCACAGATCATGGACATCAACAAGGTCTCTGACATCAACACGGACCATAGATATGAATGTGGTTATCAGAGGCAGTAAGGGTCACTGCTGACATCAACATACTTTCACATGTCAGGTTGGATCATAGTTATCAATCTTGTTCCCAGTGGCAGCAGGGATTATTGACATCAACATGGGTGTCAGTGGCAGTATGAATCACAGTCATCAACAAGGTCTTGGGTGGCAAGATGGACTATGGACATCAACATGTTTTCTGGTGGCAGCATGGACTTTGTTCGTAACATGATCTTTGGTGATAACACAGATCACAGACATCAGCATAGTTTCCAGTGGCAGGCCAGATAACAGACATCAAACTGGTCCTCAGAGGCAACAAGGATCATTGATATCAACATGGTTGGCTGCAACATCACAGATCACAGACATCAACAAGTTCTCAGGACACAACCTGGGCTATGGTCATCAACAAGGTGGCAACATGGAACACAGACATCAACATGGTAGTATCCATAGAAGCAGTATGGATCAGTGGCATCAAGATAGTTTCAGGAGACAAGTTTGATCTCAGACATCAACCTTCTCTACACTGGCAGCATAGAACATTTACATCAACATGGTCTTGGGCAGCATTATGGACTATGGACTTTATCTTGTTTACCAGAAGATCACTGACATCAACATAGGCTCAGGTGGCAGTTGGGATCATCAGTCATCCTGGTCCACAGTAGCAGAAGGAATCACAGACATCAACTTGTCTGCAGGTGGCAGCATGGATCATGGGCATATCATAGTCTCCAGCTCAAGCACAGGTAATTGACATCAACATGGTTTTGGGTAGAAGCCCAGATGAGAGTCATCAGTCTGGAGTCAGTGGCAGCAGGGATCATTGATATAAACTTTGTTACCTGTGGCTTCAGGGAACTTGGACATCAGCAAGCTCTACTGCAGCAGCAGAGATCACTGACATCAAGATAGTTTCTGTTGGCAGTTTGGATTGCAGACATCAAAGTGGTCCCCAGGGGCAGGTAGCACAGATCACATACAACAACAAGTTTTCTGGAGTCAACACCAAACAAACGACATAAAGATGATAATCAGCAGTTATCTAGTTAGTGGACAGAACATGGTCACAGGAGAAGCATGGATCAATGATATCAACATAGTTTGTTGGTGGTAGCTGGAATCATAGATATCAATGTGGGCCCCAGTGGCAGCAGGGACCACTGACATCAACATGGTTGTTGGTGGCAGTTCTAATCTTCTCCATAACATGATCTCCAGCACCATCACAGACCACTAACGTCAACATCGTTTCCCATGGTAGGTTGACAGGTAAGATCGCAGACCTTAAATTGGTACCTTAAATTTAAAAAAAAGTAACACTTGACTCAACATTGTATGGAATAGGACAGAACATGAACTTAACATGGTATCCAGTGAAAATAAGTATCATGCACAGCAACAAGGATTCTGGTAGAAAAACAAACTATGGACATGATCTTGGTAATCAGCAGCAGCAGTGAACAGTGACATCAGCATGGTTGCTGGTGACAGCACCAATAATGTACATAACATTGTCTCCAGCAGCAGTATGTATTACTAACATCAACATATTTTCTGGTCACAGATTCGATCTCAGACATCAATATGTTTTTTGGTGTCAGCACAGAACACTTACCTCAACATCACCTCAGGTAGCAGTATAGACCCTGGCCTTGAACATACTATCTGGCAGCAACAAGGATCACAGCCATCAACAGAGTTTACATTGGCAACCTGGATTATTGGTTTCAACATGGTTACCAATGATAACATGGATGAGTAACATCAACATAGATTCTTGGGACAACTGGAATCATATCAACCTGCTCCCTAGTGGCAGGAGGTATCACAGACATCATGGTTGCCACTGCAAGCTTGGACCTTGGACATACTACAGTGTCTGTTGCCAGAAGGTATCAGTGACATCAATATATAGCTTCATAGGGTATGTCAGATCATGGACCTGAATCTCTTCCTCAGTTTGAGAACGGATTGTTGACATCAACATCTTTGCTTGTGACAATACACATTTGGTACATAACAATGGTCTATAGCAATGTAGCATGGAAAACTGACATTAACATAGTTTTCAGTCAGGGCAAATCTCAGACATCAATCTGGTTCCCAGTGGCAGATCAGAACACTTAACATGACTTTAGGCTGAAGTATAGACCATGGAATTCATCATGGTCTTCAGCAGTAACAGGGAACATGACCATTAATTGGTTCACCATTAACAAAATGAACTATGGACATCATCATGTTGCTAATGGCAGCAGTCATAACTGACATCAACATAGCTTCAGGCTGTAGGTCAGATCATAGACATCAATCTGCTCTCTAGTGACAGTACAGGATATTTACCTCAGCATGACCTCAGGTGGTAGTACTGAGAACAAATGTCAACATTGTCTCTAGTGGCCACAGTGATTCTAGACATCAACAAGCTCTTCAGAGGAAACACCCAGTATACATATTTCAACATGGTTACTTGTACCAACATTGATGAGTTACATCAATTTAATTTCAGGTAGCAGTTAAGGTCAATGATATTAACATGGTTTCCAGTGACAGTAGGGATCCCTGACATCATGATGCAGGTGGATGTTGGATATACCATTGTATCTGGCAGCAGGGTATCAGTAGCATCAGCAAGGTGTCTGAGGCTGGTAGTTAAGATCACGGACATGAACTTTTCTCCATGGGCAGGATGGATCACTGACAGCTGGTTGCTGACAGGAGAACAGATATAATACATATCATTGACTCAGGCTTATGGCAGCATGGAACACTGATATCAAAACAGTCTATGGTTGCAGGTAGGATCTCTTATATCAATGTGGTTCCCAGGAGAAACTCAAAACCTTACCTCAACATGACCTCCAGCATGGGATATTGCCTCAACATGACCTCAGGTATGGGATATTGACATAGGCATTATCTATGAAAGCAACAGGGATCATGGTCATGAACAGGGTATCCATAGGCAACACAACTATGGACACCATCATGGTTGTTGGCAGCAGCAAGCATTACTGACACCAACATATTTTCAGGATGAAGGTCAGATCACAGACATCACATTGGTCTCCAACAGCAGGACAGAACATTTACCTAAACATGACCTTAGGTGGCAGTATTGACCATAAACTTTAACATGATCTCTGGTTGCCACAAGGATTATAGAAATCAGCAAGCTCCTTGGAGGCAACAGGGACTATGGACGTCAATATTCTTACTGGTAGCAGCATGTGGAACTCACATCAATATAGTTTCTGGTGGCAGATGAGACCACTGATATTAATGTGGTCCCCAGAAAAAGCAGGGATCTGTGACAATATGGTTCTCTGTGGCAGCATGGATGGTAAACATACCATGGTGTCTGTTGCCAGGAAGTATCAATAACATCAACATAGTTCCAGAGGGAAGGTTAGGTTATGTACATAAACTTTTTTTTTCAAGTGGCAGGATAGATCATTGACATGAAAGTCTTTCTGGTAACAGTAAGGATCTTGTACATAACATGGTCTCAGGCAGCAACTTCATGCATCAGTGACATCACCATACTTTTTGGTGTCAGGTGGGATCACAGATATCAATCTGGTCCACAAGGACAGCTCAGAAACCTTACCTCAACATAACCACACATGCCAGTATTGGACTTTGATTTCAGTATGTTCTTCAGAAGCAAAAGGGATTATGATCATCAACAGTGTCTCCATTGGCAACACAAACGATGGACATAATCATGGTGGTTGGCAGCAGCAGGCATCAGTGACATCAACATAGCTTCAAATGTCAGGTCAGATCACAGATATCAAATTGGTCTCTTGTGGTAGCATAGAATATTTGCCTCAGTATTAACTAAGGCAGCAGTATTGGCCATGAACTTCAACATGGTTGCTAGGGGTCACATGGATTCTAGAAATAAACATCTCTTCAGAGGCAACACAGACTATGGAGTTCAACACAATTACCAGAGGAAGCATGAATGAATGGCATCAACATAACCTCAAGTGACAGCAGGGATCACTGACATCATGGTTGCAGATGACATCATAGATTGTGAACATATCATTATCTCTATCAGGAAGAGAGATCACTGACATGAACATACATTCAGAGTGCAAGTCGTTCATAGACATAAATCTCTTCTGCAGTGGTATGATGGCTCACTGACACCCATGTGTTTGCTGGTGGCAGCAAAGATATCATGCATATCATGGTCTGAGGCAGATTCACAATGGATCACTGAAATTAATGCAACATTTTTTTCTGGTGGCAGTTTTCATTACTGATATAAATGTGATTCCCTGGGATAGCAGGGATCACTGACAACATGGTTGCCAGGGGCAGCATTGATGGTGGACAAACCATGGTGTCTGTTTCCAAGAAGTATAACTTACATAAACATAGGTTCAGATTTCAGGTTGGATCACAGACATCAAACTGACATCCAGGGTCAGCATAGAGCACTTACTTCAACAAGATCTTAGGCATTAGTATGGACCATCTATTGGTATGGAAGACATACCATAGTCTCTGGTGGGACAAGGCATCAGTGACATCAACATAATTTCAGAGGATATGTCAGATAATGGACATAAACCAATACTCCAGTGGAAGGATGGATTATTGGCAGCAATATAATTACTGGTGACAGCAGAGATATCATACATAACACAGTTCAATGTAACAGGAGCATGGATAACTGGCATCAACAGTTTAAGGAGGCAGTTGGAATCACTGATATTAATGCAGATTACAGAGGCAGCATGGTCAAGACTGACTATGGACATCATTATTACAATGGTCAGCATGGATGACTGACATAACATATTTCCATTGGCTGTTGGGATCACAGATATCAACATAAACCTGATGAAGGCCATGATCCACACTGTGGCTTGAGAACATGCTATATTCAGATCCTCACTGAAACCTGAGATCATGTGGGTTCAAGTGTAAACTCAAGACATTGGAGACCCGTTTTAAGTTTTTGATCAACTAGAAGCTCTGTGAATTTGAGTGAAGTCTGTCAAGAGCAGCACACCAGATGATATCCATGCTTCTTATTGCCTATGTAAACCTTGAAGAAGGCCATAGTCAATATTGTTGTTTGGGAAGATGCTGAACAACAAGGTCCATCTAAATACAGAGATCATTTTGAGGCTAGTTTTCTACCAGATAATTGGAGACCAATTGAAAACTCTTAATGATTTTAAAAAATCAATGGGAGATATAAATTGGCTAAGGCCCCCCCTTGGTTTAAGTACTCATGAGTTAAGTAATTTGTTTCAAACATTACAAGGGGATTCAAATCTAAACAGTCCAAGATGTTTAACTGCTGAGGCAGAAAAGGAATTAATGTTGGTAGAACAAAGATTGCAAGATGCATACATAGATCAAATTGATCCCCAACTTGATTGTATTTTGGTCATTTTACCATCAACTCATTCTCCTACAGGGATTATTATGCAACGGGAAGATAGTATTATGGAATGGATTTTCTTACCACATAAACAAAGTAAAAAATTAAAGACATACATAGAAAAGATATCTGAATTAATTGTAAAAGGTAGAATAAGACTACGTCATTTGTTGTAGAGCAGGGATTATGAAGGACTTACCTACCCTGTCTTGGCAGAGTTAGGCTGTCGACTTCCCTGCTACCAAGTTTTGTCCTTTTTGGACAGCAGTCTGTCTGCAGTTGGTGCAAGGGGTTTTTTCATGCCAAGAGAAAGGCTTGCCACTAATTCAACCATCTTACAGTGGAGGTTCTTCGATGCTTATCTTCTACTTGGAGTAGAATAGGGGGTGCTGTCAGGCGCTGATATGTCTCGATATAAAAAAAACCCTTGATTTAAGATAACATCTTTGAATGCCATATTCTGCAGATCTCTAGGGGGTCTCTGAGGTGGTTGAAGAATAGACAGCTAGAGTCTCATAGTTAAATTTTGAACTGTTTAGGAATCAAGAGGGTGTTATAGATCTAAGAGGATACTCTTAAAAGTGTGTTGCAAGATAGTATGAATGTTGAGTCACATATAGACCTTTAAACTCATGGAGTTGGTTAGATAGTAGAATGTTACAGTCAGGAGCCAAATATGTATAAACTGGACATTGGGAAGGTATACTGGGCCAATTTACTCTCATAAATGTGGCATATTTATATCTATTGTTTTGTATAATACTTACTGTTATAAGAGAAGGAACCATCTGTTGGACTGAAAGGGGAAACTTCTGGGGGGAAGAGGGTGGAAGGGCGGGATAGGAAGGGGGAATAGGGAGGGGTTTGTTACTGAGATGTAACTTGAAGAAAAAAAAATAAAGTATTTATAAAAAAAAAAAAAAAAGACTACGTCAATTATCAGGAATGGACCCGGCTGAAATAGTAGTGCCTCTTACTAATGCTGAGATTATGTCATTGTGGGTAATCAATGAAGATTGGCAAAGAGCTTGCAGTAATTATTTGGGAGAAATTAATAACAAATTTCCAAAAAGCAAACGTATACAATTTATAAAGGAACTAATTGGATTCTTCCTCGTATTGTAAAGGGAACACCAATTCCTGATTCACCAACCTTTTATACTGATGCTAACAAGATGGGAATGGCAGGTTGTAAGACAGACAAAATCAGCAAGGTAATCAAAAGTCCATATACCTCAG
>CAJQZJ010017003.1:0-10297 GCA_907164525.1 Lophiomys imhausi | reverse complement strand
TTTTTTTTTTTTTTTTTTTTTTTTTTTTGTCTCTGGCCTCTGGCCATGAGGAAATTTTTTTTTTTTTTTTTTTGCTGTCTTCTGGACTTGGGTCCAAAGGGGGCACTGTGGTGTAGGAGTTGCCTTACTCCATCCCTATAAGGTGAGTCGTTCAGTCCCGCCTCCCAGGTGGGGACCTAATTAATTCAGGTCGCGGAGCTGTGCACAAGTAAGCTCTGATTCCCTGCTGGAAGGACCCTTAGTAGTACAAAAGTTCCATATAGGACAGTTTCAAATATCCCACAGTTTGCCTGGGGTTGGTTCCTGTAGGGGGTAAATCTGCAGTTCAGCTCCAATAGCCTTGCTGCTTCCGAGGCTTGGAAGCTGGCCTGTGATGTCACAGACTGGGATCTGAAGGTGCTTTGCAGTGGAGCTACTTCACTTCCAAGGGTCGCAACCTTTCCCAGATAATTGGATTGTCTGTGTGAGACCTGGGAGTGCCCAGCAGGGTGAGGATTATCTATGTGTGGTTTCTGAATCTGCTGGCTGGGTATTAGGTTGGAACTTTCCGGGTATTTCTCCTTTTGGGGGGATGGGTTATCCCGATTCCTGGGTCCAGAGGCTTCCTAACGTGTCCGAGAGTTGGAAGGGGCGTCCTGCCACAAATGAAAGTTTTAAAGATGCTTATATTATTTAAAATTAACAATAAAAAAATCCATTCATAAATAACACATATTTTCTGGAAAACATATATGCTTTCAAAGAAATTAGAGAGATACCATTTGACATTTTTGCAAATCACTTTAATGTCTGATTTAATTGGAGACAACTGGATTTGCATGCTTTTATGTTGAGACTGGTCTAATGTGTTCTTTTGGTAGGAGAGTTATGTCAAGGGGAGTAGTTGGAAAAGGCAAGGTATCATAGAACCTCTGAAAATCCTTGAAGACACTCAAGGTACTCTATGAACTATGGATCCTTGGAAAGGCCCACCTTCACAGACAATTAGTCTCCCAGCTTCCCTTGCAGCTTTGGTAACGAAGCAGCTTACCTTGCTCTAACCAATAAACTTATTTTTAAAATGTCCTTATGAGCTTCATTTCTGAAATTGGAATGATAATAACAATGCGTGATTTATTTGTAAATATTGAATAAGTTGTACACATGAAGCACTTGTTTTAGCATGTGGATACACACATAAACTGTGATGGTAATGAGAGTTCATTAGAACTCACAGATGTCTACATTGAGTAATGCTTGCCTTCTTAGTAAATGAGCTGATTCCCAAAGTATAGACACATTCCTGCCCAGTTCATTCTGATGCCACACTGTGGATAACAGGTAGTGTCAGAGAGGGACAAATAACAGAAAGAGAATGAAGCTGAATGTTTGGTATCATGGTACCTGAAATCTGTTGGTCAAATGGGGTCACAGGATGAATGTATGGTCATCTCTCACTCCATCCTTTAGATCTCAGAGGCCACCATGTTGCTAGTGTCCCCACTTTATCATCTAGAATAGCAATTCTCAACCTGTGGATTGTGACTCCCAAAAGAACATCGGAAAACACAGATATTTACATTATTATTCATAACAGTAGCAAAATTATAGTTATGAAGTAGCAACATAAATAATTTTATGGTTGGGGGTCACCACAAAATGAGGAACTGTATTAAAGGGTCACAGCATTAGGAAAATTGAGAACCATTGGCTTAAGAGGAATTCTGGGTAATTGTCACCAAAGGATGAGGTACTTGTTCTAGAACTGGATGGTTCCAGAATTGGGTCTAACAATGACCCAAACGAGCCTAGAAGCAGATTTCTACCCAGAGCTTCTGACAATGAAGTCCTGCCAACACCTTGATTTCCTTTACTAGATCTTGTGGGACATCTGACTTGAAAAGGTTGAAGCGATAAGTTTATGCTGATTTATCACAACGGCCATGGCAATATGTCACAGTAGCAACAGGGAACTAATGCATCTTCTCATTCAGCCTTTGGGCTTATCTAGGTGGACTCATCTTCCCCTACCCTGATCTACCTGAGTGAACACCTTTTGTTTACAGTGCAGCACAGAGCTCCCTGTCCTGTGCCTGAGTCTTCTTGAAAGAGCAGATGACAGTGTCCAACAGTGCCTGACAAACACTTCAATTGTAATAAACGTTCTTGGCAATTAATAGCAAAATGACATCATAAGAATAGTCCTGATGCAATTTGATGTGGGTTGGTACCCTAGGGGGAGGGTATGGAGGAAATGGATGGGAGGGTGGGACTGGGTGGGAGGAGAGGAGGATGAGGGGTTGTGATTGGGACATAAAATAAACAAATTAATTAATTAATGAGAAAAGAATACTATAATACTAAATTTTAAAAAAGTAAGATAGCACACTCCTGCTTCCCTTTATTTTTCCCTCTGTAAACTATAATAGGTTCCTGGAAGAGCCATAAGCCATTTTCTTTCCTGTGCAAGTATGAGAGATGCTAAGACCCTTGGAAGATGGTGGAGCTAGGCCCATTCCTGGGGTCTACCTTGTTCCTGCTGTTGGTTTGAGGAAAATTCCCAATAATAAACCAAGGCAGAGCTAAGAAGCTAGGATAATGTGGCTACCCAAGGACATAGAAATGGAAGCAGTCAATGATCCCATTAAGATTCAACTGCATGTGTAGTTCCTTCCCAGGCAGAAAACTAAGAGGACATGATTCCACTTCTGGTCTTCTTGTCTATTGACACTGCAGTTGTATTCCCAGATAGCGCATGTTTTCCTTGCTCACATTGCTGAGTGTTGGATGTGGATGTTTAACACTCCAAACAAGCCCCGTGAACATTGGCTTAAGCTTGGAAAAACCAAAGCAGGGTGAATGTGCTCACTGGATGTGGCCCTTGGTTCACAGCATTTGTCCTGATTTGACTTCCAGGCAACACTTCGTAACATATGTGGGCTTCCACAGCTCCTGTAGTGGTGAAAGATACTCCCTAGTCTCTCAGCTTCTGTGGTAGGGAGTTGCTCTTGAACCCTGGCATTCTGTCTTCTCAGCTGTTAACAGCACACAGTGGTGAAGATGCAAGTGGACTTTTGCACATATTTTCCGATGCTCACCGTAAAAGACTTAAAATAGTTCCAGTGCTCTCCACACAAATAGAAACATGGACTTTCTTCTCTCTTACCTTAGTCAGCCAAGCCAGCACTGAGTATTATTTCATCCAAATCTTTGCTAATATGATAGGCAAAGCAATAAAGAAAGTCTCTTTGTGGTTTTTGTGTTCCTTTTAGAAATTGATGATGAATGGGGTATTTAAAAATGTTGTGTTAGCTACCTACATATCTTCTTTGGATAGTTTCAAATTGAATTCCTATTGTTTCTTTTTAACATTTTCTATGAATGCTTCATGAATCAATAATAGTTACTATTTTCTGGCAGAGTTGTGAAAAGAAATTCCCCAATTTTACTCCTGATGATTTTGGTGTGCAAAAGCCAGCTTTCCATGTTTTAGGTTAAATGTGTATACATATATATATATTTATCTTGCAGTTTCTTTCATTGTCCCTGTGCTTAGACATTCTTTTCTCTCCAGAGATTACTAATAATTTATTCCCTTTCTAGTGTTAATATAATATTTTTATGCCTAACTTGAATCCAACTAAAATTTATTTCAGTTAATGATAAATGAACTTGAAAAACTTCACCCCAAAGCCTTTTTTCCATTATGAAGTTATTTATTTTTCATCAGGGACTTACCACTTTTGTCCAGATCACAAAAGGAACATCTGCTTAATATGGCATCAGATAACTGCTTAACAGAATAAAATAGAAGTCTAAGGTTGCCACTCTCAGCTGTGCGTTACCAACGATGCTCACCATCAGCGGTTTGATATGTACCCTTCTCATTTGTGATCCTCTTCTAAACTTAAAACACTGAAAATGGCCTGTGCCATGAGACACTTTGCTAAACCACATTCTTTTTCATGCTTAACCATAGAGAAAAGTTTCCCTACTGTGCTTAAGTGTAGAGATTCAACTCGTGTAAAGCAAAGCAGTGGCGTGGCATTCTGCAGAATGGTTTATAACTTATTTAATCATCCTCTATTTACAAAGCTAGAGTCTTCTCATTTTCTCAGTAGGGGCAATCATCAATGAAGAGTCATACACATAAATCCTAATACTGTACAGTCATTGTCTTAGAGCTGATTCTTAGGTAATAATTGATGCATCCAGAGTATACATGCCCACATTTTACGCGCATATTAGAAGACTGTTTTCTCTAAAGGAGGAGCCATTTTCCTCTTTAGCAGCCATTTTGTTCGCTCATCATATTAACCACAGCAGAGGCCACTGATGCCTTTAATTTTACATTCCTGATTAGTAAAAATACATTTTAATTTTCATTTCTTTGCTCATTTATGGGATGAGTATGTGATATATGTTCCTTCTTCTCTATATATATTTTATATGTGTGAGTGTGTATGTGTATGAATGTGTGTATATTTATTAATTCTAAGCATTCTAAAATGGATGCTTTGATGTTATTTTGTTTTTAAAATCTCAACTTGTAAACTTAATGAGTATTCTATCCATTTTTTTTTCCTAGTCAATTATCCTTTCTTATTCTGGCTCATGACTTCTTGGTCCAATTTTCTACATGTTTAAACAATAATCATGTAGAACAAATATGTTTTATACCTTACTCATACAGGAAAACTTTGATAATTTAGAAGTAAGAGTTGCTTTTAGATGTAAAACTCACTTAATGCCATTAAATTTGGGTGACTCCCAAATTGAAAAACATCTTTTATGAAGTCTACTTTAAATGTGAGTATAAGTTTTGGAAGATCTTTCTACATATGAGCACTTTATACATTTAAAACCTGGCTTCCCATCTACCTACCCATTTCCAGAACAAGGCACTATCTAGGTATAATCTCTGACTCCATTTGCCTCAGGACACGGGCTTGTGCACACAGGAGGCAAGTGAACTAACTATGCATGAGGTAATTGAGAAGCACCCACATATGCTGTGTAAACCAGCCCAAGCTAAACGTATCTGTGCCATGACCTAACCTGCATGGTTTTACAATTGTCCTGACCCAGGCAATGGAGAATAAAGAAATGACAGACACATGTACAGGAAAGCTGGGATCAGGTGGGCTGTGAGCTCTTATGGAGATATACCAGCAGCCCAGAGACTCAATGCATTATTATAATACAGCTACTCTTGGTAGGGGGTCTCTATAGAGGACAAGCCTTGGACTGCGATCACTGGGAAGAAGAAGCTGTGGCTGATACTTTCTGCAAACCGTGCCAACATCCATGTTTGGACCAGGGGAAGGTGCTGGTGTTGCCATGGATCTGAGGCACTGGGGCTCTTGTTTTTGTGCATGTCATGAATGCACATTCTTTCAGGGGTACACATGCTCTCCAAGTATCTCCAAAGTTAACTTCCCCTTTGTTCAACCCTAGTCCCTCAGGGCTGTGCTTCCCACATTACCACTTATCAGGTGAGGAAGGGTGAAAGAGAATGAGTCAGGATGGACAGAGTAACTTCCCACCAGCGTGTGAAGGCTGCACAATGCGTGCAGGTGCAGCATCAAAACCCACCCTTTGCACACTGGGAACCTTGGGAGAATGACTTGTTATGCAATTTGTTTTCATATGATGAATCTTTCCAAGCCAGTCTGGGTATTCTCTTTTCCAGTAGGAGTAGTCCCGAGGGAATGGACAATTTGTGCATCTAATAGCAGGGTACAATTCTAGTTTAAAGGTTTTGTGGGGGTCAGTGAGGATCTTGTTTGGAAATTCAGTAAGCTTCTTGTGTACCTAAGTTCTGTCTAGGGGTTGTGTGTATTCTTACCTATGTGCCACTGTGGGAAAGAGCACCCAGGTTTCATAGCTAAATAATGTAGGGGGGTCCTCAACCAGTGGATTTATCAAGTCTCTCTCCTTTCCCCACATTGCTCTGTGTACTGTTTCCACCAATTCTGTGGGAAGCTGGGGAGTAATGTCAAAGGACTAAAGGATAGATGTGCAGTAGGTACCCCCATCTGTCTCTCTCCATCTCTGTCTCTGTCTCTCTCTCTCACACACACACACACACACACACACACACACACACACATCCTGCTTTCCCCTGCCCCTCCCATTCACTCCAGGTTTCCTGTCAGCACAGGCTGGTGTCAGAGCCAGATTATATGCTTAAAATTACAGGCAGGTGACCACTCCCAGATCCATTCTCTAGTCTTCCAAACGAAAAACAAAAACAAAAGACTACAACCTCCCTGAGCCTAGTTTGCTCTTTCCTAAAATGGGGATAAGTAGATTTGTTTGGAGAGTGAGAAAACAAAACCAAGAACAAAACACCAACCACAACCCTTCTCTGCAAAGCCCTGGTGGGGATTCCTAGCCTGGGCCTGCTGTCTGCAATCAGTGCTCTGGTTTCATTTCTTCCCTCCTGCCTCCCTGGCCTGTAGCTTACCTTGTACAGACGCTGCTCTTCTGTCCAGATACTCACTGCCTGTGGTGTCCTCACCAAGTTGCTTTCTGTGCTCTCTACCCTGGCAAATTTTGAGCTACCTGAGGATATTACTGGGTAAATCTTCATTTCTTCCAAAGAAGGGCCAAGGCCTTTTCAGGGTCAACACATGATAGCTTTGGCCAAAGCTGTTGCCGTGCTGGTAGTCACTGGGTCTGCTAAGCACAGCATACAGAAAAGAACAACACAATAAACATAAACATTGGTGGGAAGGAAAAAACAGCATGCTACTTTTTATTTCATCAGATAAGTTGCCAAGATTTGCACAAGATTTGTAAAAGAGACCTTGGTTCAGTTTTCTGAAAGGGACATGTACAGATACCCAAATTGTTTAATATGCTTGACAGTTTAGTTTTGCTCATGTATGCAGAAGATCAGATTGTATGGAATTGCAGAAATGTCTCCCACCATGGTTCTAGTTTAGTGGCGAGAATGGGTACTGTGGATGAGGCAGAGGACACTTTGGTTGTGGATCTTTTTGTTTGTTTGTTTGTTTGTTTATTCATGTTACATCTCCATCACAGTGTCCTCTTTCCACCCTTCGCAGTCCTGCCCGCCCATCTTCTACCTCCTATCCCTTCCATCCCACTCCTCCAGAGTGGAGTGTCCCTACATAACAGTCCCCCACCCCAGTTCTTACAAACACCCGTTGTGATGGTGTCCGTATCTTGTGATGGTTCTTGCATGGTTTGGTGACTTTCCTTTAGGTCACCTTCCCATTAAGTCATGCACATTCATTTATGCTGTTTTTCCCCTAACCCCCTACCCCATGCATTCTATAGCAGTTCAGTAAAAAGTTTTTTTGTTAGTTTGTTTTGTTTTTTTTTCTTTTTTTTCCTTTATTTTTTATTTCTTCAAGTTACATCTCAATTGCAGTCCCCTCCCTATCCCCCCTCCAGTCCCAACCTCCCACCCTCAACCCTCCATCCTCTTCCCTTTTTTTTTTCTTTTAAGTTTAAGGTATATCTTATTTCACCCTACAGTTTCCCCTTTCAGTCCAACAAATGGCTCTTTTTCTTATAATAATAAATACAATACAGTACAACAGAGGTAATTAGGCCACAGTTATGAGGGTTATATGGCTTAACATACATTCCCAATGACCAGTCCATATGTATTTGGTACCTGACTTTAACATTCTACTATCTAAACATCTCCATGAGTTTAAAGTTCTATATCTGACTCAACATTCATACTAATTGCAACAAAATTTTAAAAGTATCTTTTTATATCTATAACACTCTCTTGACTCCTAAACAACTCAAAATTTAATTATGAGACTCTAGCTATCTGTTCTTCAACCACCTCAGAGACCTGAGAGGGATAAATATATCTGATTTTATAGGAAGTACAGGACCTGCAGCTTCCCAAACTAAGAAATGACATACCAGTGGCTGCCTGGACATCTCCCATTTTCTCTCCATACATTACAGCATCGATCTTCAGTCATTTGGCCCCGCTTCTCTGACAGACATTGATTGTAGAGCAGGGGTTATGAAGGACTTACCGACCCTGTCTTGGCAGAGCTAGGCTGTCGACTTACCTGCTTCCAGGTTTTGTCCTTTTTGGACAGCATTCTGTCTACAGTTGGAGAAAGGGGCTTTTCCTACCAAGAGATAGACTTGCAACTAATTCAATCATCTACACTGGAGATTCTTCAATGCTCATCTTCTACTTGGAGGAGAATAGGGGGTGCTGTCAGGAGTTGATATGTCTTGATATAAAAAAAATCTAAAGTTACGAAAACATCTTTGAATGCCATATTCTGCAGATCTCTTGAGGTTTTTGAAGAGGCCCTATCTATCTCTTATATTAGGGTAAGCAGATGTTGCTTGTCTCTTAGCAGGTTTATTTCTGATTAGCTTAGGAAGTAACCATAATAGGCTGTCATAGTACCTAACAGAATGACTGGCTTGCATAACCATTAGTTTGCATTTCTTAATTATCCTAAACAGTTCATGACAGTTAGTAGTAAAAGGCCGAAACATCACATTTCATTTTTCTTCTTTACCTCCTAACCCTTCCATCCCATTTCTCTGGGGTGGGGTGTCCTTATATAACAGTCCCTCATCTCAGTTGAGAGGTCATATGAGGGCCAACAGCCTCTTCATTCATTGGGGATCTACGAAGTAGCACCATCAGTGAAAAGTGTTTTGTTGCCCGGGGGAGAGAACCACTAAACAAACAAATCAATAAGCATACAATAGATAAAAAAGACTAAAAGATAGAAAAAAATATAACTAATATATATAAATTTAAAATTAGAAGTCTATGTCAAAGTTCCCTTTGGTGTGTTAGTTGTAGTATTGATACCTTCTACTATATAGCTAAAATACTACTATAAGTGAATAGATGCCATATGCATCCTTCTGAGTCTGGTTGGTTCACTCAGGATGAGCTTTTCTAGTTCCATCCATTTGGCTGCAAATTGCATAATTTCATTGTTTCTGATAGCTGAATAATATTCCATTGTGTAGATGTACCACAGTTTTTTAACCCATTCTTCGGTTGAGGGACATCTGGGTTGTTTCCAGTTTCTAGCTATTACAAATAAGGCTGCTATGAACATAGATGAGGAAACTTCCTTATGATTCTGTGAAGAGGCATTTGGGTGTATACCCAGAAGTGGTATGGCTGGGTCCTGAGGCAGAGCTATTCAAAGTTTTCTAAGATATTGCCAGACTGACCTCCATAGTGGTTGCACAAGACTGCATTCCCACCAGCAATGGAGTAGGGTACCCCTTTCTCCACACCCTCGCCAGCATGTGCTGTCATTTGGGTTTTTGATCTTAGCCATTCTGACAGGTGTGAGATGGAATCTCAGAGTCGTCTTGAGTTGCATTTCTCTGATGATTAAGGATGTTGAGCATTTCTTCAAGTATCTCTCAGCCATTAGGGATTCCTCCTTAGTGAATTCTCTATTTAGCTCTGTCCCCCATTTTTTGATTGGATTATTTGGTTTCTTGGCATTTAATTTCTTGAGTTCTTTGTAGATTTTGGATATTAGCCCTCTGTCAGATGTGGGGTTGGTGAAGATTTTCTCCCAGTCTGTAGGCTGCCGTTTTGTTCGAATGACAGTGTCCTTTGCCTTACAGAAGATTTTCAGTTTCATGAGGTCCCATTTATTGATTGTTGATCTCAGGTCCTGAGCTGTTGGTGTTCTGTTCAGGAAGTTGTCGCCTGTGCCAATTAGTTCGAGGGTTTCTCCCACTTTATCTTCTAGTAGATTTAGTGTGACCGGCCTTATGTTAAGGTCTTTGATCCACTTGTTCTTAAGTTTTGTACAAGGTGATAAGTATGGGTCTAACTTTATTCTTTTACAAATGGACATCCAGTTGGACCAGCACCATTTGTTGAAGATGCTGTCCTTCTTCCATTGTGCTGTTTTGGCTGCTTTGTCAAAAATTAGGTGGCCATAAGTGTGTGGGTCTATTTCTGGATCTTCAATTCGATTCCATTGATCTACTGGTCTGTTTCTATACCAATACCATGCTGTTTTTACAACTATTGCTCTGTAGTACAGCTTTGAAATCTGGGATGGTAATACCTCCAGATGTTTTTTTATTGTACAGGATTGATTTAGCTATTCTGGGCTTTTTGTTGTTCCATATGAAATTGAGACTAGCTCTTACCAGCTCTATAAAAAATTGTGTTGGTATTTTGATAGGAATGGCATTGAATCTATATATTACTTTTGGTAGGATGGCCATTTTTATTATGTTGATCCTACCTATCCATGAGCATGGGAGATCTTTCCATCTTCTAAAGGCCTCTTCCATTTCTTTCTTCAAG
>CAJQZJ010016986.1:0-10082 GCA_907164525.1 Lophiomys imhausi | reverse complement strand
ATTCTTACTTTTGTTTTTATTTTATTTAGTTTTACTATCTTTATTTTATATTTCAATTTAATTACATATAGGTACAGCTAATGCATGTACATGGTCAACGTGCAAAATATATTAAGTCATAAAAGATTAACATTAATTACTTCCAAACTTTCCGTGGTACTGCCATATTGATTTCCATAGCAGCTATGCAAGTTTACACTCCTATCAGCAATGGATGAGAGTCTCCCGTATTGTATATCATCACTAGCATGAGCTGCCATTGTGTTACTGATCTTAGCTCTTCTGACAGGTGTAAAATGGAATCTCAAAGTTTTACTTTGCATTTCCCTGACAGCAAATGTTGTTGAGTATTTCTTTAAGTGTTTGGCATTCATTTGAGATTTCTTTATTCAGAATTATGTTTAATTTATGTACCACATTCAGATTATGTACAATTATTAAATTATATACCCTATTTTTTTTTAAGATTTATTTTATGCATATGTGTGCTCTATCTGCATGTACACCTGCATTCCAGAAGAGGGCACCAGATCACATTGTGGATGGTTGTGAGCCACCATGTGGTTGCTGGGAATTGAACTCAGGACCTTTGGAAGAGCACTAGGCAGTGCTCTTAACCGCTGAGCCATCTCTCCAGCCCCAAATTATATACCCTATTTTTAAATCAGATTATTTTATTCATTTTGATATCTAGTTTCTTGAGTTCTTTAAATATTTTAGATATTAGTCCTCTTTGGAATGTGGAGCTGGTAAAAATGCTTCCCTGTAGGCTGCTGCTTTGTCTTCCTGTTCGTAGTGTCCCTAGCCTTTCAGAAGATTTTCAGTTTCATGAAGTCCCATTTATTAGTTGTTGATCTTAGTTCCTGAACTAATGGCCCCCTGTTTAACACATATCCTATGCCAATGTGATCCAGGCTACTCCCTACTCTCTGTTCTATCAGGTTCGGTATATCCGGTTTTCAATAAGGTCTTTGACCCATTTAAAGTTGAGTTTTGTGCAGGGTGTTAACTATGATCTATTTGCATTCTTCTGAATGCAGATATCCAGTTTGGGAGCACTGTTTGTTAAAAATGTATTCTTTCATCCACCATGAATTTTTGGCTTCTTTATAAAAAATCAGGTGTCCATAGTTATTTGGGTTTAGGTCTGGTTCTTCCATTGTCAGTGTGTCTGTTTTATGACAATACCATGCTGTTTTTAATTATTATAACTCTGCAATAGAACATGAAATCACTAATGGTGAGACTTCCCACAGTTCCTTTATTGTTGATGACTGTTCTAACTCTCTTTGATTTGTTTTTTTTTTGTTTGTTTGTTTGGTTTGGTTTTGGTGTGTGTTTGTAAATGAAGCTGAGAATTGTCCTTTCAACATCTGTGAGGAATTTTGTTGTTTTTATGGGGATAGCATTGAATCTGTAGATTGCCTGTCATAGAATGGCCAATTCTACTATAATCCCATTGATCCTTAAGCATGTTAGATTTTTCCATCTTCTGATATCATCTTCAATTCTTTTCTTCAGATACTTGATTTTTATGTTTTTATCATATAAGTCTTTCACTTGTGTGGTTAGAGTTATACAAATATATTTTATATTATTTGAGGCTATTTTGAAAGATGTTTTTTCGTTGATTTATTTCTCAGACATTTTCTCATTTGTATATAGGAGGCATACTTATTTTTGTAAATCAATTTTGTGTCCAGCCACTTTACTGAAAATTTTTGTCAGGTGTTAAGAGTTTCCCAGTGGAATTTTTAAGGCTACTTTTTATACTACTAAATCTCTGCATATAAAAAACTTTGAATTGTTCATATCCAATTTGTAACCCCTTGATCTCTTTTAGTTTCTTTATTGCTCTAGCTAAATCTTCAAATAGTATGTTGGATGTGTAAGGAGAGAATGGACAACCTTCTCTTGTTTCTTCTTTTAGTGGAAATGCTTTCAGTTTCTCTCCATTGAACTTGATGATGGCTATGGACTTGCTGCAAACTTACTTTATTATGTTCAGGTATGTCCTGTATGGCACTAATTTATTATGTCTGGATATGTCCTGTATGGCACAAATCTGTCCAGGACCTTTTTCATCAAGAGGTGTTAGATTTTGTCAAAGGTGTTTTCTGTATCATTTGGGATGATAGTATATTTTTTGTCTTTCACTTTGTTTATATGGTGAATTATATTTATTGGTTAACATCTGTTGAATCATACCTACATTTCTGGGATAAGGCTTACTTCATCATGGTAAATAATTCTTTTATATGTTCTTGGATTCAGTTTGCAAGTAATTTGCTGATTATTCTTACATCTATATTTATAAGGGAAATGCACATGTAATTCTCTTTTTGTGTTGATTTTTTATGTAGTTTGTATTATCAGGGTATCTGTGACTTCATTCAGTGCACTAAGCAATGTTCCTACCTTTACATTGTGAAATAATTTGAGGAGTATTACATTAACTCCTCTATAAAAGTCTGGTAGAATTCTGTGTTAAAACCCTTTGTATGAGTGTTGCAGCCCCTGGGTGGGGCACAGTAGATGCTTTGAGGGGCTTCCATATCACGCTACAAGTGCCCATGTCCACTGGCAAACCACAAGACACAAGGCAGATGATCCTAGCAAACTAATGAGGCTCTGATTGGGTCCAGAACAAGGCAGTAGGTGCTTCCCCAGTCTGCAAGGGTTCCCCTCAGGTGATGGCAGCCTGGCACCTCCTTAACGTGACAGTGGGATGGATGGTTGGCTTCCCTAGAGTTGGGTCAACTCCCCATTGGTCTAAAAGCTGTATAAAAATGCTTGCTGCTAACCTAATGCCTGGCATGGTAGAGTTCATCTTTAATTTCAGCCCTCGGGGGCAGATGCAGGCATATCTCTGTATCTCTGTGAGTTCGAGGCCAACCTGGTCTACAAAGCAAGCTCACGATAGCCATGACTGGCCAAAGAAACCCTGACTTGAAAAAAGCAGGGTGCAATAGATCTGCACTTGACACTGGTCTCTGGAGTCTGTTTCCTGGGTTAGTGACTCCATCACCCTCAACCCATTTTGGATCCTGGTTCCCACACATTTGGCCCCAGACCTTGTTTGGTCAGGACATTTTTAATGACTACTTCTCTTTCACTAGGGGTTACATGTCTGTTTAAATTGTTTATGTAATCTTGCTTTAACTTTGGTAAGAGACTCCTAAGGAGAAAATTATCCATTTCTTTTAGATTTCCCAATTTGATAAGGTACAGGCTTTTAAATGATGTCCTTATGATTCTCTGGATTTTCTCTGTTATGCTGTTATGTTCCACTTTTGATTTCTGAATTTGTCAATTTCGATATATCTCTTAGCATTTTAGTTAATTTGGATGATGGTTTGTCAATCGTATATAATTTCTCAAAGAACCAACTTTTTGTTTCATTGTGTTTTTGTATTATTTTTTATGTTTTTTTTTATTTTACTGATTTTTGCTCTGAGTTTGCATTTTTTGCTGTCTACTTCTCTTTGGTATGATTTCTTAATTTTTATCTATAGGTTTCATGTGTGCAATTAAGTTGCTAGTATAGATGTGCCCATTTTTTTTAATGTAGGGACTTATTACTATGAACTTACCTCTTAAAACCACTTTCATTGTGTCCCATAAGTTTGGGTATTCTATGTATTTATTTTAATTGAATTGTAGAAAGTTTAATTTCTGTCTTGACCCATTTTTTATTCGCTAGATAGCTGTTCCATTTCCATGCATTTGTAAGCTTTCTCTTGTTGATATTTAATATTAATCTGTAGTGGTCTTATAGGATACAGGGAGTTATTTCAATTTTCTTTTGTCTGATGAGACTTGCTTTATGACAGGGTATGTGGTCAGTTTTGGAAAAAGTTCCAGGAGCTGTAGAGAAGAAGGTATAATCTTCAGCGTTTGGGTGAATTGTTGTGTAAATATCTGTTAGGTCCATTTGGTTTGTAATGTATGGTATCTTTATGATTTCTCTGCTTCGTTTTTGTAGGGATGAAATGTCTATTGTTTGGGGGGGGTATTGACGTTTGCACTATCAGGTTGTGGGGGTCAATATGTGATTTAAGCTCTAGTCATGCTTCTTTTACAAACATTGGTGGCCTTGTGTTTGGGGCATAGATGTTAAGAATTGAAATGTCATGATGGTGGATTTTTCCTTTGATGAGAATGTATTGACCTTCCCTATCTCTGCTTATTAATTTTGATTAGAAGTATATTTTTTAGATATTAAAATGGCTACACTAGCTTGCTTCTTTGGTCATTTTGATTGGGGTATCTTTTACCAACCTTTTACACTGAGGTGATATGTTGATTTATAAACCATATCTCAACCATTTGATTTTACCAATGAAGACCAGGAAAGCAGACACTGGAATGAAAACCTGCTAGCTCAAAGAGGCAGAGAAAGCACCCAACTGACTTTCTTACTCAGCCATCATCCCAGAAGGAAAACAAATACTTCTCCACTGTGATTTCTTTATTTTTGTTGTTCATGGTTTTGATGGTGGTAGTTTTGCTGTTGGTGTTGGTGTATATGTTCACGTTTACTTTTAGTTGTGCTGGTATGAGATTATTTATTCCACATGTGTTTCATGATTGTGGTTAACCTCTTTAGGTTGGAGTTTTTCTGTTACCTACGTCTATAAGTCTGGATATTATTTAAATTTGGTTTTGTCAGGTAATGTTTTATTTATTTTTTCATTGATGGTGATTTGAAAATTTTTCCTGGGAATAGTAGTCTGGGCTGACGTCTGTAGTCTCTTAAAAACTTCAGCACATCGGTCCAGGCCCTTTTGTCTTTTAGAGTCTCTGTTGAGAATTTGGGTGTGATTCTAATAGGTCTGCCTTATATGTTATGTGGTCTTTTTCTCTGGTGGTTTTTAGTATTCTTTCATTGTTCTGCATGTTTAACGTCTTGATTATTGTGTTGCAAGTGTATTTTCTTTTCTGGTCCAACATATTTTGTTTTCTGTTTACATCTTGTACTTTAATAAGCATCTACTTCTGTAGGTTCAGAAATTTCTTTCTATTTTTTGAAAATATTTTTCTGTGCCTTTGACCTGGATTTCTTCTCCAGTCTCTTCTGTTAATATTCTTAGATTTGTTCTTTTCAAAATGTCCCCAATTTCTTGGATGTTTTGAGGCAGGGAATATTTTTACATTTAAACTTTTCTTTGATGGATATGTCCATTTCTTCTGTTGCATCTTCAACACTTGAGATTTTCTTTTGCATTTCTTGTAGTCTGTTGGTGAAGTTGCCTCTGTAGTGCACATTTGAATACCTAAAGTTTTCATTTCGAGAGTTCCCTCAATTTGAGTTTTCTTTATTGATTCTATTTATATTTTCAGGTATTTAACAGTTTTTTTATTTTCTTCCACTATTTGTTTGAATTTTCTTAGATTTCCTTAAGGAATTTATATATTTCTTCTTTAAGAAACTCCATCAAATTTTATCAAGGCTGTTTCAAGTTTTTTTCTTTATGTTTTAGCTATGATGAAATATTAAGTGGTTACTGTGGTAGGGTTCCTGAGCTCTAGTGGACATATATTGTCCTTGCAATTACTATGTTTTCACCCTGATATCTAGGCATCTGGAATAGGGCGTATTATAGATATAGGTGCTGATATCTTATTTTGTCCTTGTTTGGAGGTGGTGATTTTTTTCCTTTGGTTTCTGTTTTCTCTCTGGTTTGGGAGATAGTATGATGGCTACCTGTGGACTTGATACATGTGGCTACTTCAGTTTCCAAGTAAAATGTGTTTCTGAGTACTGGAAACTGACACTTAGGGGCTTCATATGTGGGAAAAAGGCAGAATGTTACACCAGAATCTACTCATTTAGTCTCCTTAGATTAGGAGCCGGGAGTGAAAATAATACACCCCAGAAAATCTACAATAGACCCAAGTGTGAGACTGGCGATTAGTTCTAGAGGAATGGATTGAGAGGATAATATTTGGAGTCAGACTACCTGCTTCCTTGGCCAGAGTTCTCTATAGGCTAGTAGGGAATGCCTGCTGAAGTTGTGGGTTAGGATAAAGCAATGAGTGGTGGGAGGGAGATTAGGTTGGGAAGATATGTGGATTCTACTAGAGTGGGGCTAGAGAAGGCTGCCACATGTTTTCTGCAGCAGAGCAATAAATGAGACAATAGGATTGGTTCTGGAGGAACAGAGGACTCAGCTTACCTGCCTTCCTGGCAACTGTGGCCTGAGTGTTAGTAGGAAGTGACTGCTGGGTTAGGGCTAAGTAAAGCAATGAGTAGGGGGAGAGGGTTATGAGGGAAAGGTCTGTGATAGGCACAGGACATGTGGACAGTATAACTTAATAAATATAGCGTATTTGTAATTTCTATTTCTTTAAATTTTAAATGTATTGAAATTTTATTTTAATATGTCTAAAATGGCCTGTAGTATCCATAAATGTATCTC
Source organism: Lophiomys imhausi (assembly GCA_907164525.1). NCBI lineage: Eukaryota > Metazoa > Chordata > Mammalia > Rodentia > Muridae > Lophiomys > Lophiomys imhausi. Next base: position 3,660 of record CAJQZJ010016986.1, on the reverse strand, counting down.
AGTGTTAGAATGTTCATCTGTTACACAAGACGCCATGGATCCATCTCAGCATTGTTAATAAGTACATAAATAAATTATGTCTTCATCCACAATGTAGGAATTACTGAGAATTTACTAATAAAGTGATGCTATCATTTAGATGGATGTATAAATATGTCCCAAAGAATCCATAAAAATATTTTGCTGGAAAAAAGACTGTTCCCAGTTCTGCACATGTTAAAATAAACAAACAAACAACAAAAAATGCCTTCTCACTGGTAATCTAATTTCATGACTTTTCCAAAAAGCTATTTTAAACTTTTGAGTGTGACCACTTTAAAGAGAGTTGGCAACCCTCATCTCACTCCACTTCCTTTCTTATTTGCAACTTTTAAGTACTCAACTACATCATTCTAACTCAATTAGTGTTGTACTGATCACAGAGGACCTTTACATGGCCTCTGGCTGCCATAAGACCACAGGCCCAGATTAGGTCCTCAAAGAAGGCACCCTGGACTACTCACATCAATATGATCTCCAGGCCACACAGTCCACACACATCAACATGGCTTCAGGCTATAGCACAGAAAACAGACATCTGTGTGGCCTTGGGTGGAAACTTGGGCCACAGACATCAACACAGACCCTGCCCCAGTAGGACCTCAGGAATAGGTATGGCCCTAAGTAACATGAACCAGGATTGCTATTGTCTCAGGTGGCAACTGAAGCCACTCACATGAGCCTGACCTACACTGTCATCCCTTCTCTTATTCTGCCTGTCTTATAGATTTCCATCACATATTTCTTCCTCATAGTGGCTTCGACCACCCACACCACGAGACAAGGAAGCCTGGCTAGATTCTGCTGCCTGTGTCTCAAAGTGGGATGGCCTCTATGAGCAGTCTTAAGTAATAAAAATGGAAATGTATGAAGTCAGTTAATGGACTTCCTCGGTTATACTTGGAGTTATAATTAAGGGTGGTAAGACAAGTATGGAAGTCTCTAATAATTTAGTCAATTAGGTCAAACTTCATAACTTACATCCATAAACAACTACTGCCAGAAAATGTAGAAGGAAAACTGAAAACTCTTAGGAAAAAAATGTTCTTCAATACCCTTGTTTACATAGCATAAAAATCTTACTATTCATTATAGACCATCATTTTATTGACACAGTAACTTCAATTCTGTTTTCTCTTTAGACATTCACTGCTTAGTCTAAGAAGGGAAGTATGCTGGTGATATTCTATATGAAAAACAAACCAAAGTGAACTTAAAATGAATGTACTTTCCTGTTTGATAAAGTGTTCAGCATTTCAACAGTATGAAACATGTAAACACAGTTTTCACTAGGGCTTTAGAAGTCAGGATAAAGATAATGGTTACTCATCATGAAATGAAACACAAAGTAATAGTAACTTTCTCAATATATTCTAAATGGATGTATTTGATAGATAGTACAGATTATAAAATACAGTATAGATTTTTTATTGAAAATAATTGAATACAATATCTTCTGATCACCGTTTCCCATTCTTCATTTCCCCAATCCTCCCAACCTCTCCATCCAACCAGCTCCACAACTTTTCTCTCTCTTTATAAAGCACACAAAAAATCAAAAATAACAAAAAGCAATCCAGAATTTAAAAATACAGATAACGGGCTGGAGAGATGGCTCAGCCGTTAAAGGCTAGGCTCACAACCAAAAATATAAAAATACAGATAAAGCACAAGAAACATATACACGTGCACACACCCATACCATGAAACTCCCAAATCAGAAACAATAATATAAAATAAAAGGAACAGTAAGGTTGATAAATGCTCAAAAATAGAAATATGAGACAAAAAATATTGCTGAAAATCTCATTGAATTCATTTTGTGTTGAGCTCCTACTGCTGGGTTGAGGCCTGCCCTTAAATCAACATTACCACCTTCTTTGAGTCAATACAGTACTAAATAGCAAAAAAGGATCAAACTCTGCATTTACTTAATAGGTAATGTTTAGTCTTGACCCTAAAAACATAACTTTATATTATCTTAATTTGTATTACTGTGTATTAATTGTACATAGTGGTGAGATTCATTACTTTCATTCAAGTATACTCTACACATTTGAATGTATTCATCCCTATTTATTCTTCTATTTATTCTTCCTCCACCTCTCCATAAAACTTATCCTTCCCTAGACAACCTAGAATCTATTTTCCTGACATATATTCATATACATATAAAGATTTTTGAATAAATATGCAAAATCCAGAAACCACAAAAAGAGACCTTGTGATATTTGTCTTTCTGAGTATGAGTTATTTGCTTAATATAGTAATCTCTAGTTGAATTCATTTTCTTATGATATAATTTCATTCTTCTTTATGACTGAACAGAATTCTATTGTGTATATGTATACCACATTTTGTACATAGTATTGCAATAAATATGTATGTGATTATCTTTGTCTTATATAGTTTAGAATTCTCCAGATATATATTTAGTAGTTGTATAGATGTTACATGTTTGCTCTACTTTTAGCTTTTAGAGCAACTACCACACAAATTTCAATTTTCAAGAAACAAAAGATAGTTTGCATTTCTGTTGAAGTCAAACCCAAATTCTATGTTGAATGTGATGATCCCTTCATTCCAATTTTTTGTATCATTGGTATACTTCTCTTACCCAATAGTTACTTTTAATTTCCAAAAAGCTTATCTCCAAAACTAACTCACAAATTTCCCAAGAGTAGAAAATTACAGATTTTGCCTTTGTAATGGAAGTTACTCTTATTTAATAATTTATCATGTTTTCTCAATTCTTATGATGGTATTTAATTTTTTTCTTGCTATTTTTCTAAATTTGACATTATGGGTTAAAACAGAAGATACAAAGTTGGGTGGGTAGGGAAAGAAGATGAATCTAGAAAGTGTTGGGGTGAAGAATATAGCCAAAATACATTGCATGTAATTATCAAAGAATTATTAATTGAAAACAACAAAAACCTATCAACACTTAAAATCCTCTCCATCTAAATTTAACATGATAAAATCCCAAAGAAGGTACTCAAAATGCTGATGATACTTCCTTTAGGAGTTCTTACTTATTTAATTAGCATTAATTATACATAATAATGGGCTCCCATGTCATTTCACACAGCTATATAATGTATTTTGATCATATTGAACACCAAGACCCTATCTTGTGCCTTTTATCCTGCTGATCACCTTCCTCTTCCTGATTGGTCCTATCATTTTTTTGTGTGTGTGACCTAAAGAGTTTAATTAGGGCTACTCATAGGAGCAAGAGCAGGAGTTATTCACAGGGGTATGGGCACTTATCAGTGGCTATAACACTTATGAAAATATCTTCCCTTCCCCCAGCAACTGCCAACTGTCTGTAAATCATCAGAGAGCATTGGAACTTCATGACCTTCTTCCTCCTCACCACTATTTACTATCTGTGAGCCCTCAGGGAGTACTTGGAAGTCTTATGAGACCCCCTCCTCCCAACAAATCATAATGGTCTGTGAGTCTCTGGGAGGTGGAGGCCACACAAGGGCCTCTCTTTTTGATGGAATGCTAATAGGCCTAATCTTGTATAGGTTTGAAGCATGTAACCACACCTGCTGTGTCTAAACAGCAGGAAACTAGAAGAGCCCCAAGAGAGGACAAAAAGAAGCTTGAGTA
>CAJQZJ010016980.1:0-13857 GCA_907164525.1 Lophiomys imhausi | reverse complement strand
TATAAACATAGATGAGGAAACTTCCTTATGATTCCGTGAAGAGGCATTTGGGTGTATACCCAGAAGTGGTATGGCTGGGTCCTGAGGCAAAGCTATTCCAAGTTTTTTAAGATATTGCCAGACTGACCTCCATAGTGGTTGCACAAGTCTGCATTCCCACCAGCAATGGAGTAGGGTACCCCTTTCTCCACACCCTTGCCAGCATGTGCTGTCATTTGAGTTTTTGATCTTAGCCATTCTGACAGGTGTGAGATGGAATCTCAGAGTCATCTTGAGTTGCATTTCTCTGATGATTAAGGATGTTGAGCACTTCTTCAAGTGTCTCTCAGCCATTAGGGATTCCTCCTATGTGAATTCTCTATTTAACTCAGTCCCCCATTTTTGGATTGGATTATTTGGTTTCTTGGCATTTAATTTATTGAGTTCTTTGTAGATTTTGGATATTAGCCCTCTGTCAGATATGGGGTTGGTGAAGATTTTCTCCCAGTCTGTAGGCTGCCGTTTTGTTCGAATGACAGTGTCCTTTGCCTTACAGAAGCTTTTCAGTTTCATGAGGTCCCATTTATTGATTGTTAATCTCAAGTCCTGAGCTGTTGGTGTTCTTTTCAGGAAGTTGTCGCCTGTGCCAATTAGTTCGAGGGTTTCTCCCACTTTTTCTTCTAGTAGATTTAGTGTGACTGGCCTTATGTTAAGGTCTTTGATCCACTTGGACTTAAGTTTTGTACAAGGTGATAAGTATGGGTCTAACTTCATTCTTTTACAGATGGACATCCAGTTGGACCAGCACCATTTGTTGAAGATGCTGTCCTCCTTCCATTGTGCGGTATTGGCTTCTTTGTCAAAACCTAGGTGGCCATGAGTGTGTGGGTCTATTTCTGGATCTTCAATTCGATTCCATTGATCTACTGGTCTGTTTCTATACCAATACCATGCTGTTTTTACAACTATTGCTCTGTAGTACAGCTTGAAATCTGGGATGGTAATACCTCCAGATGTTTTTTTATAGTACAGGACTGATTTAGCTATTCTGGGCTTTTTGTTGTTCCATATGAAATTGAGAATAGCTCTTTCCAAGTCTATAAAAAATTGTGTTGGTATTTTGATAGGAATTGCATTGAATCTATATATTGCTTTTGGTAGGATGGCCATTTTTATTATGTTGATCCTACCTATCCATGAGCATGGGAGATCTTTCCATCTTCTAACGGCCTCTTCCATTTCTTTCTTCAAGGGCTTGAAGTTTTTGTTGTACAGGTCCTTTACTTACTTGGTTACAGTTACCTCCAGGTATTTTATGTTGTTTGCAGCTATTGTGAAGGGGGTTGTTTCCCTTATTTCTTCCTCAGCCCATTTGTTTGTTGTATAAAGTAGGGCTTCTGGTTTTTTTGAATTAATTTTGTATCCAGCCACTTTGCTGAAGGTGTTTATCAGCTGTAAGATTTCTCTGGTGGAATTTTTGGGATCGCTTATGTATACTATCATATCATCTGCAAATAGGGATAATTTGACTTCTTCGTTTCCGATGTTTATCCCCTTTATGTCCTTTAGTTGTCTTATTGCTCTAGCAAGAACTTCAAGTACTATATTGAAGAGATATGGTGAAAGTGGACATCCTTGTCTTGTCCCTGAGTTTAGAGGAAATGCTTCAAGTTTCTCTCCATTTAATTTGATGTTGGCCACTGGCCTACTGTATATTGCCTTTATTATTTCTAGGTACGATCCTAGTGTGCCTGTTCTCTCCAGAACTTTTAGCATGAAGGGGTGTTGGATTTTGTCAAATGCTTTTTCTGCATCTAGCGAGATTGTCGTGTTTTTTTTTTTCTTTCATCTTGTTTATATGGTGAATGACGTTGATAGACTTTTGTATGTTGAACCATCCCTGCATCCCTGGGATGAAGCCTCCTTGATCATGGTGTATGATACTTTTGATGTGTTCTTGAATTCGGTTTGCTAGTATTTTATTAAGTATTTTTGCATCTATGTTCATGAGGGAGATTGGTCTGAAGTTTTCTTTCTTTTTTGGGTCTTTGTGTGGTTTAGGAATCAGGGTGATTGTGGCCTCGTAGAATGAGTTTGGCAATGTTCTTTCAGATTCTATTTTGTTAAAGAGTTTGAAAAGTATTGGTGTTAGCTCCTCTTTGAAGGTCTGGTAGAATTCCATGCTAAAGCCATCTGGCCCTGGACTTTTTTTGGTTGGGAGATTTTTAATGACTGTTTCTATTTCCTTATGGGTTATAGGGCTGTTTAATCTGTTTATCTGATCTTGATTTAGCTTCGGTAGGTGGAATCTATCAAGAAAATTGTCCATTTCACTTAAGTTTTCAAATTTGGTGGAGTATAGATTTTTAAAGTAGGATCCAAATATTCTCTGGATTTCCTCAATTTCTGTTGTTATTTCTCCCTTTTCATTTCTGATTTTGTTGATTTGTGTTTTCTCCCTCTGTCTTTTAGTTAATTTGGCTAAGGGTCTGTCTATTTTGTTGATTTTCTCGAAGAACCAACTCTTGGTTTCATTGATCCTTTGTATAGCTCTTTTTGTTTCTAAGTTGTTGATTTCAGCCCTAAGTTTGATGATCTCCTGCCTTCTGCTCCTCTTGGGAGTGTTTGCTTCTTTTTTTTCCAATTCATCCAGTTTTGCTGTTAATTCGCTAATATGAGCTGTCACAATTTTCTTTTTGAAGGCACTTAGTGCTATGAACTTTCCTCATAGCACAGCTTTCATTGTGTCCCATAGGTTTGGGTATGTTGTGTCTTCATTGTAGTTGGATTTTAAGAAGTCTTTGATTTCCTTCTTTATTTCTTCCCTGACCCAGTGATCCTCTAGTAAAGAGTTATTCAATTTCCATGTGAGTGTAAACTTTCTGTTGATTCTTTTGCTATTGAAGTCCAGCTTTATTCCATGGTGGTCTGATAAGATGCAAGGTGTTATTTCAATTTTCTTATATCTGTTGAGGCTATCTTTGTGTCCAACTATATGGTCTATTTTGGAGAAGGTTCCGTGATTTTCTGAGAAGAAAGTGTATTCTTTTGTGTTTGGGTGAAACGTTCTGTAGATATCTGTTAGGTCCATTTGGCTCATGATATCTGTTAGACTCATTATTTCTCTGTTTGGCTTCTGTCTTGATGATCTGTCCATAATTGTGAGTGGGGTGTTGAAGTCTCCCACTATTAAAGTGTTTGGATCAATGTGCAATTTAAGTTTTAGAAGTGTTTCTTTTATAAATGTAGGTGCCTTTGTATTTGGGGCATAGATGTTTAATATTGAGATGACCTCTTGGTGGATATTTCCTTTAATGAGTATATAATGCCCTTCTCTGTCTTTTTTTTATTAACTTCAATTGGAAGTCTATTTTGTTTGATATTAGGGTGGCTACTCCAGCTTGTTTCCTGGGTCCATTTGCTTGGAAAACCTTTTCCCAGCCCTTTACTCTGAGGTAGTGTTTATCTTCAATAGTGAGGTGTGTTTCTTGTATACAAAAAAAAGATGGGTCTTGTTTACGGATCCAGTCTGTAAGTCTGTGTCTTTTTATTGGCGAGTTAAGTCCATTGATGTTGATGGATATTAGTGACCAGGGGTTGTTATTTCCCATTATTTTGGTATAGCTGGCTTTCTTGTGTTTCTCTTTTGTTTAGTTGCTGTGGAGATTTCTATTTCCTCTGTTTTCTTGGGTGTAGTTATCTTCTCTGTGTTGTAATTTTCCTTCTAGGATCTTCTGTAGGGCTGGGTTTGTGAGGAGATATTGTTTGAATTTGATTTGTCATGGAATATCTTGTTTTCTCCTTCTATGTTGATAGAGAGTTTTGCTGGGTATAGTAGTCTGGCTGGGCACCTATGTTCTCTCAGGGCTTGTAGGGCATCCGTCCAGGCCCTTCTAGTTTCTGAGGAGAAGTCAGGTGTGATTCTGATGGGTCTGCCATTGAATGTGACTTGGCCTTTTTCTCTTACAGCTTTTAATATCCTTTCTTTGTTCTCTACATTTGGAGTTTCTATTATTATGTGGCAAGAGGAGTTTCTTTTCTGATCTAATCTGTTTGGTGTTCTGTAAGCCTCTTGGATTTTTACTGGCATCTCTTTCTTTAGGTTTGGGAAGTTTTCTTCTATGATTTTGTTGAACATATTTCCTGGACCATGGAGTCAGGAGTCTTCTCTTTCCTCTATGCCTATAATTCTTAGGTTCCGTCTTTACATTGAGTCCTTGATTTCTTGGATGTTGTGGGTGAGAGATTTTTTAGCTTTCTCATTTTCTTTGGATGTTGTACTGATTTCTTCCATCGAATCTTCCATGCCTGAGATCCTGTCTTCCATCTCTTGCATTCTATTTTTCATACTCACATCCATAGTTCCTGTTCTCTTCTCTTGATTCTCCATTTCCTCTTTTAACTCTGACTGTGTTTTCTTTATTGTTTCCATTTCTGTTTTCATGTCTTGAATGGTAATGTTCGTTTTGTACATTTCCTTCTCCAGTTTGCTTGTTTTTGTCTGGAGATCTTTCATTGCTTTATCCTTTTCCTGTTCAAGCTGGGTCACCTTGGCTTAGAGCTCTTTAATGATGTTATTCGTTGTTTTGACTTGTAAGATTGTGGCTTTTTTGAATTCCTTCATAGTTTTAAGTTCTTCTTGAAGGGACTTTATCACTTTCCATACTGTAGAATTGTTATCATTTTCATGTGTTTCAGTTCAGATGAGATGGTTTGGGCTGGGCGGAATAGCGTTGCTTTCTTTTGTTGGAGACATTTCACTCTTTTTTTTTTTTTTTTTTTTTTTTTTTTTTTTTTTTTTTTTTTTTTTTGGTCTGGGGCCTCTGGCCATGTGGAATTTATTTTGCTGTCTTCTGTACTTGGGTCCAAAGGGGGGGGCACTGTGGTGTAGGATTCGAGTTGCCTTACTCCACCCCTATAAGGTGAGTCATTCAGTCCCGCCTCCCAGGTGAGGACCTAATTAATTCAGGTGGCGGAGCTGTTTACAAGTAAGCTCTGATTCCCTGCCGGAAGGGCCTGTACTAGTACATAAGACTGATATACGACCATTTCAAATATCTCGCAGTTTGCCCAGGGTTGGTTCCTGTAGCGGGTAAATCTGCAGTTCAGCTGCCTTGCTTCTCCCACAGCTTGGAAACTGGCCAGTGACTTCACAGACTGTGATCTGTGTTCTGAAGGCACTTTGCAGCAGATCTCCTGCTCACTTCCAAGGGTTGCAACCTTTCGCTAGATAATTGGATGGTCTGTGTGAGACTTGGGAGTGCCCAGCAGGGTGGGGATTATCTCTGCGTGGTTTCTGAATCTGCCAGCTGGGTATTAGGATGGAACTTACCAGGGGTCTCTCCTTTTGCGGAATGGGATATCCCGATTCCCGGGTCCAGAGGCTTCCTAGTGTGTCCGAGATTAGGAAGGGGTGTCCTGCCCAGGCATCTTCCGTGGTCCCTGTGTAGCTGAGTGAGATTTAGAAGGCATTGCGCCCTTTGTACAGCATCCTGGAACACTTGCCGCCTTGTGATTGTTGACCCCAAAATCAAAATATGTCCGAGCTGACCGCTGCCATCTTGGATCCCCCCAATAAATTTATTTTAAAGAAAAAAGAAAGAAGAAAATGCCATCATGAAATTGGCCTGTAGACAAGTCTTAATGGATTTTCATAGTGACTGATGTGGGAGGACCCAGCCCATTGTGGATAGTGTGCCCTAATTCTGGGATGTGGCCCTGAGCACTAAAAGGAAACAGGCTAAGCAAGCCAGTAAGCAACACTGCTTCATAACCTCTTCTTCAATTCCTACTTTCAGATTTCTGCCTTGAGTGCCTTCCCTGACTTCCTTCAATGATCATGGGCACTCAGCACATGTAAGCTGAAATAAACCCTTTCATCCCAAAGTTCCTTTTGTTCATGGTGTTTTATCAAAGCAATGGAAATCCTTACTGTGACTAGCAGTGAGCAGAAAAGATCTGTACTACTTACTTTTTAATTGCTGTGATAAAACTTCATGATCAAAGAAATTTCTAGAAGAAAGGGTTTATTTCGTCTTACGGTTCCAGAGAAATAAGAGCCTTATGGCACAGAAGCATGGCAACAAGTAGCATGGCAGCAGAAGCAAGAAGCTGAGGGCTCACATCTGGAACCAGAAGCTCAAAGCAGAGAGGGAAAACTAGAAATGCCCAGCTCCTAATCATACACTGTCTCTGACAAAGCCACGTCTTCTGGATCTCCTAAACCATGCCATCAGCTGGAAATCAAGTGCTCAAATGTCAGAGCCTATGGGGGACATTCCCATTTGAACCATAAGCTCTAAGAGAGAGACATTGTTCACAGTCTGAGATGATGCAGTGATCTGTTATACATTCTGAATGTTAATTAATTGCTCCCAGAACCCTGCTTGCTGTCTGCTACCTGTCTCTGATTGGCTTTAATAAAATGCTAATGCCTGTGATTCAACAGAGAGAGAAGTAGGTGGGACAAATGTTCGAGGGTTTCTGGGGCAGACAGTCAGGACTATGAGAATAAGAAGAAGCCAGGTGGGAGGAGAAAGAACACACATGATGGGGTAAGTTGAAGAAGATCATTCTTCATGGCCTGGAACATTGGCATAGCATGGAGAATAACAGTCCAAGGGGCCATATGTGTATATTGGGGTTTCATATTTGAGGAACAGAATTATAAGACAGCTTAGATGGGCTAAGATTACACAGTCCAGGCTAAGGCTTCTTAAAATCCATCAGGTGTCTGTGTGTGCTCATTTATAATGGCGGGTTAAGGATTAACAGTGCTGAACCACTAATGATAATATAAAGACTGGAAACAATTTAAAAGATTATTTCTATACTGGGGCCACAAATTTCTCACCTGAAAATTAAAAAATCATATGACAACTAAAAGGATCAAATGAACCGTAATAAAAGGTGTAAAGATGAGAATTCTATGCAACCTGTTATCAATATACCTCTAAAATTAAGACTTTCCTGCATACTAAGCATTTCTTTTAACAATTTAAATCTGTGAACTGACTCTCTTAGCAACCCTATGCAGTCAGTACTATTATTGTTCTGTTCTACAAGTAAGAAAATGGAACCAAAAGATTAGTAACTTGTGCAAAGCTACACAGTTAGTACCTAAACCAGGGCATGGATTGTAAACAGACGACTAATTCTGAAGCTGGTGCAGCTTACATATTGAGTTCTAGTTTGCATGTATCATTCCCACCCTTGAATGGGGCCCTAGAAATACCATCACATGTTCATATGTTCTTATAAAATCTGCAAAACTATTTTCACAAAATGATTAAGGCTATTCCCATCCATAAAATCTCTCATTTTCCAACTTCATTTCTCATTGCCTAACTTCAGATCTCTCATATTTGCAATGCCATTAGAGTTAGAATAATCTTAGCATTTGTAGAATATAGTAAGGAATAGGTTGAATTGATGGTCCCCTTAGTTTTGGTTTATTGAGATCCATTCCTGTGGTTTACAGTCAATCTCATGGCTGGCCTAGTTATTACTGAAGAGATTTTATAGGTTCCTAGAGGTAGAGGCTGAGCAGAGATGTTTGCCTGCTTTTGATACTACATTTTCATGCATGCACTTAGTTTTCCATAAGTAAGTCAGTAATTACTTGATTTAAATCCTGCAAGTAGCAATTGATATAATTTTGTAAATCCTACCTTGTTTTTACAAATACATTCAATTCACTCCCATTCTATTTCTCCTTATTCTCAGAACTCTTTAGAAGTATGTCATCCTTTGCTGAACCACACTCTTGGCTCATGCATAGGTTCTTATTAATTACTTACTAACCTGACACAAAGTGTGACATGCATTTAGGTAACATGACCTTCATGTATATCAATGACAAACTGTTAATGAGTTTTGGAGATTTAATGATTATTTAAAATAAATATCTAGGCAATAAAAATTTAAATGCTGGAAACCCTAAAGATTTTATATTATAATAAAGGAGAAAGTGGTTCCCTGAACTTGACAAGAATTCTAAAAATGCATAGAAGATCAACAAAAGTCTTGAAGCTGAGAGTTTCTAAACTGTCAATAAATAGGATTATTTGCTAGTAATTTGAGTCCACCCTAATATAGAAAGTCTGAAGTTTCTTTCCATGCTTGGTTACTCTATGCAACAATAACAAAAAGAAGAAAAACAAATATGAAATGTCCCCTGTGGGCTCATGCAGGGAGGGTTCAGTTGCCATCTGATGGGCTCTGGGGAATGAACAGATTGCAAGAGCTCTGAGTTTCTGGATAGATTACTCCACTGATGGAACCAAAATCTGAAAAGACTATTTGGAGATGTCAGAACTGTGGACAATGGAACCTGGAAGGAAGAACTGGATGACAGGGGGTGTCCCTGTAGGGTGCATCTTACCTCTCTCCATGATGCATTGCCTTTGCTGTTAGTCTGCCACATGACTGAGCCGTTTTTTCCTGCTATGCTTCTCTTCCATAATGTCTCTCCCTTGCCCTCATCCTGAGAGTAATAGAGACAACCTGTTATAGACTGGAAAGCTCAGAAACTCTGACCTGGATCAACACCCCTAAAGGCTGTCTACTAAATCAACAAGCCTCTGATAAGAGTGGTCACGAATAAACATTATGTTCAGGTCTCCTTCCAAGAATGTTTGCAGAACACATGAAAGCAAAAATTCTTGGAATTGCAATGCCAGGAAAACCTGTCTTATCTGTCAGTCCCAGAAAAAATTAAGGAACATTGGAGCTCATTGGCATAATTTAATTCTGACACGGGAAAGCCTCAGTCGGGAAGGTTTTTACTACTACAGATAACATTGCCAGTCTGAAAATAAGCTTATTAAGTAAAGGAAAGATCGAATTAGAGAGCCTAGTCAAGCTTCCAACAAAAAGGGAGAAAACATCTATCCAGACTAGCCTCTCATGTTTTTGGAGGACCTGTGGGCTGGCTTGTAGTTTGACTAAAACAAAGTGAAAAGAGAAAAAGTGTCTTCAACTATCAAGGGAATTTGTGAACTAGAACAATTACCATTTTCAGAAGAAGATAAACAATCTCTTCTGTCTCGCTAGGTGTATAGCTGGTGCCTACTGGAGACAATGAGTTTATCCTCAGCCACTTGTCCGTGTAGCTGCCTTAATTCTCAGTAAATAGGGACAGCAAGGTGGACCTGTAAAGCATGCCACTGAAAAGGAGTACCAAACACTGAAACTCCCCACCGTCTCTGGCCTCAGGCCCTCTCTAGCCTTTGGAACATGGCTGTCTCCCCTGTCCGTCAGATGGACAGTCTCCTGAGTAAGCCCTGGTGCCATTGTTCAGAGCCAGAACATTTACTCTGGCGTGGCTCCAAAGTCATTGCACTGCTACGGTACCCCTTTCTATGACTCATCCCTTCAGAGTGGAATAAATGTAGTTTGGATAAGAAGGACTGTGGAGGAGCTGGGCGTGATGGTGTACACATTTAATGCCAGCACTTGGGAGGCAGAGGCAGGTGGATCTCTCTGAGTTCAAGGCTAGCTTGGTTTGCAAAGTGAGTCCAGGACAGTCAAGGATGCACAGAGAAACCCTGTCTCAAAAAAAAAAAAAAAAAAGGAAAAAAAAGAAAAAAAGAAAAAAGGAAAGAAGAGAGAGAAGGACTGAGGGACATGATTTTTTTTTAATGTGCAGACAATCTGGATATTAATGTGTGTATATATATATATATATATATATATATATATATATATATATAAGTTTATGATTTGGTTTGGATTTGCTAAGGATTAAATCCAAAACTTCATGCATGCAAGGAAGCTGTTTAAACATTGAACTACATCCCCAGCCTTGAACTTAAAGTTTTAATGAGAATTCAGTCTTGTATTTATGACTAATAATGTTTAAAATTCAATAGAGTTAACTACTACTGTTTACATGAGGAAAATGTGACATGTCAGAGAAAACTTCAGCAGTTGCAAACTGTTTATTCTGTTTGCTGTGGACATTGTGACCATGAATAAGCAATAGACGTTTTAAAATAACTAACATGAAAAGGGGCACTATATTTTTAATGGAACTTTTTAAAACAACAGACAAAAGAATAATTTTATGTTTGATAAATTTGAAAACTTTGAAAAAGTAAAAAGTCTTAGAAAAGCAGGTTAATTTTATTAATTAAGTCAATGTTGTATTTTTAAATTTTTTATAATTAACAAGAAAAATGTTATAAAGTTTTACTTGGTAAATTATGCAAAACCCTCAATTTTTTTTTTTTTTTTTACTTTCTCCGGAAAAGCAAAGACAAATATTATTCATCTCAGGTAGGGCATTGATGGTTAAAACATTTAAGTAAAGGACACCATTCAATTCTAGATTGGTGAAGCAACAAGATCATTGGGGTTATTTATAAGATCATGGATGGATCAAAAGGATCTGTATTGCCGAAAAGCCCATCCTAGCATCAGTGAGGACTCAAGGAAGCTCCATCAGTAAAGAAACATAAATAACTTGGAGGCAGGGCCGCCTTAGTTTCTCTTACCCAGCAATTGTTTACTGCTTATAGAAATTGGGAGGGGAGGATTTGTGGTCTTGTAAGTTTCTTGAATTTTTTAAAGTTCTTTTTCCTCTTCCTGACTACTAGAGTGAATGTAGCAATTCAGAGAAAATAGGTACAGAACACTCCACCACCATTTCCTCTGATTCTTCCTCCATTCCTTCTTCCATATTTTATGAGCTTTGGAGTTGGAGATAAAGATATGTGATCATTTTCTTATATGTATTGTGGGACACTTACACTATGCTACCAGGGAAATTGGCATGGAGCTAGGTGATGTTAAGACATGCCTAAACCTCAAAAATCTCAATCTTGGGACCGGCATGAATAAGTGTTACTCCCTCCCTGTTCTACACCTACAAGTGCTACATGCCCCAGGGCACTTAGTCCCATTGACCTCTGCAATTCTGGAGGTAGTCATATAGTCTAGCACCTGGAATACCTCTCCATGCAAATGAGACCTTAAGCCCCAACCAATAAGGTAAGCCTACCCTGGAAGTAAACATACAGGAGGTGTTTCACTGGATGTAGTCTAAGAGTGTTGTTTTTCTGACTGTCGCCTAAGAGAGTTGTGTCACTATCATCTAAGATCTCCAGAGAAGGCTTCCTCCCAGAGGCACTCCCAGCCGGATCAGGATCCTGCAGACCACACCCTTTCCAGACTCCTCTTCGTCCTTCCCAATCTGGCATAAAGTGTCACCTAGACACACCAAGGGAAGAAACAGAATCCGAAACCACAATGCTCACCATAGCTGAGCACTGGGCCTGTATACCATCAAAATAGTCACTTATTCTCAGCAGACAACTGTCTGATTATGAGTCTCCATAGCAACCACTGCCTATTGTCAAGAGGAATTTTTTTTCTATGACCCAGGCTAACAGTTGCAGTAATCTAAGGGCAGAAACACAAATTCTTTAGAAGGCAATTAATTGACACATCACACTCATTTAACAATAGCAGTGACCTATCTTCTGATGGCCTCCCAGCTACATATCTTTTCCCAGGCTTATCTTACAAACATGAGTTCCCTCCGTGGGGTAGAGCTTTACATGCAGCCAGAAAGAGGTTGGTTAGATCCATAAGAGCCATGCCACTACCTGGATGACATGTTTGTAATGTAGCACACAGGATTTATTACTAAACAGGACTATTGGAGACAATTCTCCCATAGCAGCCTTCTATGCACCACAAAAGTTATCTGACAGGGGGGAACTTATGGCTTGGCCAGTCCCAGCCTGGTTCTGTTGAAAAAAAAAATAGCTAATTAAATGATTTAACCAGTATTTATATTATCTTTAATTGTTTTGGCAGTGTAAATCCTTAACCCACCATTATAAATGAATACACACAGACACTGGGTGAATCTTAGCAAGCCTAGGCCTGGGTTCTGAAATCCTAGCCCATCTAAGCTAGCTCATAATTCTATTACCCAAATATAACCCCATGTATACATATGTCCCTCTGGACTATACAAGGGTTGCTGAATAGCTCTTCATTCCTTCAGCAAATCCTACCGGCGTGTACCACCACAACTGGCAGCTCTTCATTCCTAATTAATGTTACTTGATGTGACTGAAGAGAGAAGAGATGAACTATGCAATCACCTACAAAATGCTATATTTCAACCACTTTTCTGGGTCTTATGGATTCTATTCTAGGGTCGTGGCCACCATATCTTCATCATCCATATCTGGCTACAGAGAAGTCTTCAAGTTGGTTGAACCACCTCTCATAGATTTTCCTGTGGGAGAACTGTACAACACATACTCTGGGGACTTAGCTGCTCACTTGTAAGACAAGCTTAATCTTTCTACCTGTACCACTCTGTCTCCCATTCCTTAAATTTTATTCCTGTGGTGACAGGTTTTAAAGCTGACAACCTCTAGGTACTCGATAGCATATAAAACAGTGTTTTACTTTCTCTCAAATTTATCCCTCCCCCCCAAACTCTAGCTTGATGAAAACCTTGCCAAATCTGCTTTTGAATTATCTGGACAGGCCCTATTATCTGTTTTCTCCATTTTAATCCTCCCTCCCCTTAATGCTTTAGCTCTTTACAAAGCCAGTTTATGTTCTACTCTAAAACATTCAAATCCACTAGAGTATCTTTTACCTCATAAAGATTGTATTCCTCATGTGGCTCAGCAAAGCCACTAAAACTGCACAGCAGTCTCCAAATCCTGGTAAATCAATATTTTCTTTTATACTCTCATGAACACAGCTCTATCGAGCCTGATGAGGTGAGCACCAGACCCCACCTCTTTCATTCCCAATTCTCTTTCTAATGTTCTATTTTCTTCCAGTTCATAATATTCATGAAGATTTCATCCAGGAATAATTAAATGTCCCTAATGGTTTCTATTAACTAATCCATAAAGAACAGCCTTCTCTTGTATTGCCACAGGTCATAAAGCCTTTGAATTAAAGAGGAATTACTCAGTTTCTTGGTTTTCACAGAAAACACAGATCTCACCTGCCTCCCACAGCCTCATAAGCCAGACCATGAGGGGATCTTCATTTCTTATTTAAAAGTCTTCTCCTGCCAGGAATGGTGGCACACACCTTTAATCCCAGTACTTAGGAGGAAGAAGCAGAGAGACCTTTGTGAGTTCAAGGCTAGCCTGGTCTACATACCAAGTTCCAGGACAAACAGTGCTTCATAGAGACCCTCTCTCAAAAAACAAACACACAAACCATTTAATTGCAACCATATTCTGTTAGTCATTGTATTCAATATATGTGCTACTTCCAGAGTCTACAATATTTTCTAAGTCCATCATTCATTTGTGAGTCTCCATACCTACAAGGCAGATTTCATCTATCAAGGAACTGTGCCACCCCATATCATGTAGGAAATATGCCACCTAATGTTTCTGTACAAGGATGCACTGCTTTCAGACACCTTAGCCTTGGTCAAAAGTGATCCATCAATTTATCCAAAATCTACAAAGAACTCAAGGAATTAAATGCCAAGAAAACAAATAATCCAATCAAAAAATGGGGGACAGAGCTAAATAGAGAATTCACAAAGGAGGAATCCCTAATGGCTGAGAGACACTTGAAGAAATGCTCAACATCCTTAATCATCAGAGAAATGCAACTCTGAGATTCCACCTCACACCTGTCAGAATGGCTAAGATCAAAAACTCAAATGACAGCACATGCTAGCGAGGCTGTGGAGAAAGGGGTACCCTACTCCATTGCTGGTGAGAATGCAGGCTTGTGCAACCACTATGGAGGTCAGTATGGCGATATCTTAGAAAACTTGGAATAGCTTTGCCTCAGGACCCAGCCATACCACTTCTGGGTATACACCCATATGCCTCTTCACGGAATCATAAGGAAGTTTCCTCATCTATGTTTATA
>CAJQZJ010016936.1:0-11851 GCA_907164525.1 Lophiomys imhausi | reverse complement strand
AATAATGCATGGTGTTAGCCCATGCCTTTACCTCCAGCAGAGACAGGAGGATCACTATAGAGTTAGTTGTCTTATAAATTCTAGAGTTACAAGAAACAGGGTGGTGATGGTGCACACCCTTAGTCCCATCATTGGGGAAGAATACACCCTTAATCCCAACACACTAGAGACAGAAACAGGCAGATCTCAGAGCTCAAGGTCAGCCTGATACAAAACAAGCTCTAAACAGAGAAAAACTTTGATCCAGGGGTGGAGGAGCACGTCGTTAATCCCATCAGTTGGGAACCACATGTCTTTGATCCCAAAACTTAGAATGGAGAGACAGGCACATAGGATTTGGAAGGATTTAAGTTTAAAAGCTACTTACAAAAGGCAGGCTGCAATTCAAACAAATTGTCCTTTGAGGTCTCAAAATATATACACTAAAGGTTTGTTTAGCTCCAAAATATCAAAATAATTTCTTCTTTAATCCGTATTGAAAGGTAATACTTTATATATTGTCAAAAAACCAAATTTGCTCCAGGAAAAATAAACCAGACTTTTTAAAAATGCTTTATAATCTTTGGAAAGAAGCCTGAAGAGGCTATAGAAGTCAACTGAGATTGCAAGAAATGATGAAGGAAAGAAACTCATCCAAGTTCTATTTGCATTGTCAAAACTTTGCTATCTAACCATTTGTTATTGTGTTTGGAAAATGCAGAGGCTGGCCTTAAATATTTATTCCAAGTAAGAAGTAATAGACCAGAGTGATTCTATAACCAGATGTAAATATTAAAGGCAATCATTCTGAAGCAGAATCAAATTTCCTCTCATTTTTGGCAGAATGCTTGGACAGCCTCAGAACAGCTTGTTTCTACCCATGAAAGGGTTAACAACTGCATTTAGTTTTCAGAAATTCAGAAGTGACAAACAGGCATTTCTTTTTTTAAAAAAAACGTTCTGAATAACAAGATTCTTCCAACAATAATACTGATTCTCAATGAGGAGAGGTGGATTTTTCTGAAGAATTCCAAACTCCACAGTATTCCCTGCTTTATACCCAGCATACAAACACCACCCCTTCCCAAATATTTTAAATATTTGTTGACTTCATATATACAAAAAGTCTCCACCGATGTTTGAAAAAGCTGAAGAAATAAGTTTACATCAAATACAAAACTGCCACATTAAAACATTAAGATAAATTTAAAAACCAGACTTTTAGTTAAATACATACCTTTAAATTACCAAAACCAAGGAGACTTCAGCTTTAGTGGCTGAGAACTACTGTACCTTTTTCTTCAGTATTTGGACTCCAACACTAAATGTGGCCGTAAATAAGAGACTGAAACTTTCTGTGAAATTATTGACATCCAAACTGTGGGCTCTGAAGACCCATGGAGACCAGTGACTCTTTATAAGCAAGTTTCCTAATTTCAATGATACAGTACTATATTATATAAATATATAATACAATTGAGATTACCTGACTGACAAGTAAATACTGAATTATTTTAGTGCCTAGAGCTGAAGTGGGACCAACCAGGAATAGCATAATAACCTAAAGGTAAGAGCTGTCCCAGCAGCATTCTCAGGAGTCCTTGACTTCTTTTGAGAAACACTATGCAGTTTCTAGACTGTTTAGCCATGACTGAAATTCATATTCTTCTGAAACTTTACCTTGTACCATGACATACAAAACCTAAATGATTACTCCTCCCTCAAAAAAGACAAAAACTCAGGACCTCTTTATAAAAAAGTAACAAATTTATTTCAATATTTAGTTTCATTTTTATTAAGACTATTTGACAATTACTGTAACTTAAGATTCATTATCGCGGTGCAGAAAACATTAATAAGCGTTAAATACTGCAGTGAATAGTTACTCGACCATGCATTTAGAAAAGCCATGCTTAACAGTCTAGTGTGTTTTACCACTGAACGTCCCTAGCTTTGTTCTTCTGCCATTTAAATCACCATTATATAGGGATACAGTCCCTATACTCCCTATTATACCCATAGAAATTTTCCAAATTTAAACTTTTATTGGTTTAAATTATGACTGCATAAATTTGAATTTTTGATTTTCACTTTGAACCTGTGTAAGTAAAAAGTAACAGAATATCACTACTGTGTTACTTGTAAACAGAACAAAAAAAGTAGTATCTATGTTATCAACAAATTATCTGATGGCATTTAACTATACACAAAACTGAACCCAAGGTATCAACAGCACAGTGCATTTTCACTGCTGGCTTTAAATCATGTTACTCTTCTTAGCAACTCATTTAAGCAAATGGCAGTGCTTGAAGTACAAAAATTAGTCCATCCAGTAGGCAGTATTCTACATGGTCAAGATAATAAGAATCCTATATAAAATTATAAATTTTAAAATGCAGAATGTCTTGATTTACCAGCTGTGTTAAAGGCTAAAGTCAGAAGAATGCAAATAGCCATAATCATTAAGAAAAATTTCCTTTGAAAAAGTCAATATTTCCATTCCAAAAAATAAGCAATGATTTTAAAAGGGTGATTAATATACTGTATCTCTTTTAAGCCAAAGTAAACTTTTCACCTCAGAAGGCAATTCTTTTACATTCCTAATATCCTCTGTCCAGAACTGAACCCCGTTTTAAACGATCATTCATTTTTCTTGTTTATGTTGTTTTTCACTTGAATAAGCTCCAAAATGGCAAATGACTATCTGTTTAAAGAATGTTTACTACAGGTTGAGTAGACAGAAATACTTGGGACCAAGAATTTTTAACTTTTTTTTTCAGATTTTAGAGTATTCCATAATACCTTGAAGATGGGATCCAACTTTAAACATAAGGTTCGCTTATATTTCTCATGGCTTGAAGAAAAATTTATGTATTTTTAGTGCACCTGTATTTTGACTGCAACCCATCACAAAGTGGGGTGTGGGATTTTCCACTCTTGGCAGCATGTCTGACACAGATGTTAGATTTTACAGTGCAATGAGTTTTAAATTTTCATTTGCTCCACCTGTATGATAAATGCTAAATTAAATACTTGTCATTAGATACCAACAAACTTTTATTTCCAAGCCTAAAAGTCACTACAGTATTGAGGTCAGAACATGACTCTTCTGTACGGTCAGACTTAATTTACTAAGTAATACTATCATGAAACTGACTAGGACCTCAGTGAGTCCTTCCAAAGCTGCAGAATTTTTCAGATGAGTTTTCTCTAGCTGCAGAGTCTGTTCACTCCTTCAATCTTTTTTGGATCGTTTAGTTTTTGCAATGTTTTCTTGACGTTTTTGTTTCTTCTTTTGCTCCTTCTCTCTGGTTTCAATCATCTTGGCCAACTTCCAGGACAGTACAGCACTAGCTAGGAACAGTGGTGTGAGCGCCAAGATAACTGTGGTAAGGAAGCCATATGGGTCCTTTGCAGCCCACTCCACAACATACTCAGCCAAAGCCTTTATGTCAAGCATCTTCGTAGCAGGCAGGAAACTGAGGTGTAGAGAACAGAGGGAGGGGAGGGGAAAAAAAAAACTGTGTGGTTAATCAAATCCTGAAAATTATAACACATCCAATTAATCAGAATTCCATTATCACTCAGTTTTTTTCCAATATTAATTAGTACTTTAATAAAGACTAGTATCTCCATGTGAGGAAAAAATAGTTCAAATAGACCAACACAAATAGTCCATTTACAGAAAGCAAAGACGAATTTATAGGGTAAAGCCCATTTGGACTGTGTCCAACGGCCAGTCTCCATTCCTCTTACGTTCAGCAGACTATGCAGCAGCATACATATGAGGAGCATGAATTGCACTTGCTCATTTCAGGAAGAGCTGAATTCTGTCACTTGCTGACATAACGTTAGTACTGCTAAGTACTAATTAACAAAAGTACAAATCAGACTTCATGTCTGACTTCTCAAGCCATACCATAAGAAATTCTCTCAGAGAAAGGGATGTAGGTGATTGAAACACAGGAAGGACACCATGATGCCAAATTCATACATCCGAAAAAAAAAAGATTGCTAGGTTAATGGGCTCTCAACTTTGACAGCCCCTACCTACAAGAACACAATAAGAAATGTATATGCAGTAAGTGCTGTGCATTTCGTTCCTTTTTGAGTTGGTAAGGGAGAGTCATCTGGCAAAAGATACAGTGAGGACTTTAAGTGGCATTATTTGTTTTGGCCCAGAGGTGAACTCTGTTCTTGTTTCTATCATCCTGTATGCAACTACAGGTTGAATTACAATACCTAGATTGGGAATAGTTATGTATGTACACAGCCACCTAAAATCTCAAGCTAAGATTTAGAAAAACCATCTACCTTATGTTAGAGTAGTGATCTCAGTAAGCCAATCACAGTTCAGATGACTGTTGGTTATTGTCTTCTTTAACTGGACCATATAATTAGGAGAGGCTTAAATTCTATATAGTGGATTGGCTGGAAAAGAAGAAAATTCAATAATTATTGTAAGATTATGAATTGAAAAAATGTCTAAATTCTTTAAAAACATAAATGACAAGTAAAAAAGTCTATAATACTATATGTAGCCTTTTAACACCTTTTTCTTCCTAATTTACCACAATTGCATATGTCCCATTGGTTTTTTTAAGTATTTTAAGAAAATTATTATTACATTTTTTAGTATTAAAATTATGACTTTCACTCACTTAAAAAAAAAAGTCAAGTTGGCTCTCTGACATGTTAGAGATCTTGAACCTTTGTCTCTACTGCTGGGGTTTCACCCCAAGGCATAGAGCATGCTAGGCAGGTACTCCACTGTTGACCAACATCCCCAGTTCACAGCTTAAACTGTAAAGTACTTTTATTTATTCGTTAGATTGGGTGCATCATTACAAACCCAAACACTTTGCCATGCTCTTTAAAGCGTTTGTGGTCTGTAGTACAATTAGTGTACCTTATAGGAAAATAAAGGATCACCGAAATAATTATGGTTTCCACAACCCGTCACATCAAGAAAACTGCCACTGGTTTTTAAGTTCCTTGTATTTATATCAGAAATCATGTCTCTAGTTTCAACACATTAAGCTTGCTTGAGACATTAACCATCCTGACCCATGTTGTAACACCCTCACCCAGTTGTAACTAGGTTGCAGGAAGGTCCAGCAAGGATCGATCTTTCTCCAGCCCAGGAACGAACAAGTTTCAGCAAAAAGCAAGTAACTTTGCAAATAGAACGGTGCCACTGAACGGCATGATTGTAGCAAAGTTACCGTCCACGGGCCACACATCTCGCGTGCACCTCAGTTTCGGTCCAAAATATCCTGGCCTCACTTTGAGGCATACTCCACCTCAAAAAGCCTAGGGGACCCGAGGCTGCACCTGGCGTCTCTATACCTACAGCCTCTCTCCTAACTTTCCCTCCTTCGGACTTCCCCTTGCCCGGGGCCATGTCCACCGTCACCCCTCGGCCTCACAGGCTCAGGGCGCCGCCCCGCGGAGGGGAGCTCGGGAAGGAGCCGCCGACCAGGAGCTTGGGGAGCTGGGATAGTACCGCCACACGCCCAGCCAAGGCCACCGCGGGCCACCCGCACACCCTAGAGCTCCCGCTCCCATTCCCACTCACCGCCGGGCAGGAAGGTGGAAGGCGGAAGCCGTTCCGCGCGGGCCCCGCCCACGGGCGGGGCGGGGCGGTATGAGGAAGTCGCGGGCAGGCTTCCGGTGGCGCCATTGCTGGAGCCGGCGCGGGAGGGCGGGGCCGTGCGGCGCAGTGGTTTCGGGAGCCGCTGCAGGTCAGGCTGTGCGGAGCTGCGTTCTGGTGGGGACCACGGCCTCGCGTTCTGCGTGGGATGCTGGGGGAAGACGAGGAGACAGGGAGTGGGCCGAGTGGGTGAGGTGTTCGGACAGGGGACACTCAACCCAAAAAGCTGCAGCAGGAAATGAGGTGGGCCCTGCAGACTTCTTGGAACCTTCTCAGGGCTGTGGAAGGACTCTGGCATGTTTCCTAATTCACACCTCACTCGTGCATTATGGTGGAACAATAGTTAAATAGTTAAAAATTCAAACAAGGCAGCAGCCGGGCCGGGATGTGTCCAGTGAACCTTGTTAACCAGGGGGAAATGCTGCCACGCCGTGGGAAAGAAGTTCTGTTGTTTGTTTTTAATTTAAGAGCCTAACTTATTTCACAAAGGAATGGTCGATACTCGCCCAAAGTAAACTATCAATAATTAAACTGTCAGGGTATAGAGATCCCACAGAGCCACTTGTTCTTCCAATACATAAATAAAGGACTTCAAAAGTCAACCAGCAGAACGGGGTGCGTGAAATAGGTCTCCCTGATCTGCAGGAACTGAAAGATTAGCTCTGGCTTGGTTGGTGCTCAAATTTTGTGATTGCTTGCCTGAACTACTTGCTCTGTTTGCCTCTGGCGAATGTTGCAAGACCTCCGCCCTGTTGTGTGCCAAATAAAGCAAGTTTTTATTCCTGAGAGACTGAGTGTTCCCTTTGAGGAGCAAGCCGAGACATGTATGACTAGTTAAAGTATAACAACAGTAACCATTATTTACCGAGAAGTAGACTTTGGCAGATAATCTACCGATCTAAAATACTGCTCCTCGGGTATATGCTAATGTCTCCATGTTGTCTTAGCAGCCGTTGTTTTCTTATTGTTGTGTGAAAACCTGAAGGGTGGCTTAGGTTTGAGCAGAACAAGCAGACCCATAACCAGCTTGCATCAACGACATTTTTACTGGAGTAGATGGTTTCTCACAAGTTCTGCCTCCCAGGATGTTGCTGTGCTTCACCTGGAAAGGTCCCAAGGTCCCCACAAGTCTTGGGAATGAAAGGAAGTACCCGGAGAAACTGAGGAGATAGTGCACCAGCATAATCATGTGTAATACACACACATACAAAGAAAAGAAAGAAAGGAGCAAGCTTTGGCTATAATCTATTGGAGACCTTATCTTCACATCCTCAGTTTACAGGTCTGTCTTCTGGTGTATTAGGCAGGCATGTGCTAGCCCAAGAACAGCATAGAGGCTGCCACAGAAGACACCCTTCCTGTGGTCCTTTATTCCCTTAACCAAAAATGGTAAGTAAGATAGGTTCCCAAACCATGGACTGTTCAGTGGTGATTTTAGCTTCTGAGTCTCTGTACTGATCTCCCTACAGTTCTCATCACTGAACCTTTTCCTCCTGTGTATCTAGAAAGCATCCTAGTTGACCTCTAGTCCCATTTGGGCCTCTTCAGGTCAGTAAAGTAGTCTGTATTTGGTCAGTCCTCTGGCTTCTTACCATTTTTGTGAGAGAGAGAGATAGTGGTTTTGGTTGTTTTGCTTTGGTTTGTGTTTGATACAGTCTTGCTATCCAGTCCAGGATCATCTTAAACTCTAGATCCTTCTGGCCCAGCCTCCCAAGAAATAGGATTATAGGCATGCACCACCACCATTGTCCCCGTAACTTGGTTGTTATTCTTTCTCAAATGTTTTTCAGAGTATCATTTTCAGATAAAAAGTAATGAGTCCTGCTATGTTTTTAAGAAGTAAATTTTAACCAGATGTAATAGTTTGCACTTGTAACCCCAAGACTTGAGAGGTGAAGACCGGAAGGATCTTCCTCATCGTACAGTGAATTTGAACCATCATGGGCTACTTAAGAACCAGACCAGGAAGAGCTGTATATTCAAGATTAAAACGGCACATCAACATAGGGAACTCTGGAGTGAAGGAAGATCTATACAATGTTTGCTATTACACAAAGTCATGAAAATCGTAAGTTTACTGTTTTGTCTTTCTCTTGAGAAGATAATGCGTAGCAGACTTGTCATTCATTGGTTTTATGTCTTTTTTGCCTTTGTAAGTACAAAGTTAAATCTCACTCTAAGCATGTGTTAATTGAAAGGAGTGTGCCCTCAGTAAGATCCTACTGTAGTAATTATTTGATCTGACTAAAAGATGCAGAAGGATCTCTCACCTGTACTTGGGCCTATTTCCCTACAGTAACTCTTAACATGTTTAACTTCTTTTGATGGAATTGTTTTTTATCCCTGAAGTTTTATTTCATAACATTTTATTTTCATGTCTTTGCTTTGTTCCATCAGAACACAGTGCAAATGTATTTCTTAGTAGACATATTTGTAACTTTAAGAATTAATTGGATTTATTATATTTTGAAGAGCATACCAAAGAATAATAAATTTGAAAAATCAATTGAGTACTTTCTGTGTACCAAGTTTCTCAAATACTGTTGCTAATCCTGAGACTAAATTAGCCATTAAAGGTTTGTGTACTTATACTAATTTTACAGGTTAAGGGACAGAAGACTTAAAAATCCTAAACCTACCTTACCAAAATCCCTGCTCACTTCTAATGGTTAGAGAATTGGCAAAAATGCTTTTTCACAAAGTGAAGATATGCTTTTTGAGTCTATCATTGTTAACTGGCAATAATTAAAATCCCTTAACTTCAAAATTGCCTACTGCCCAGTTGGTGGCAGCATATCTCAAAAGAACTAGTGTTGTGGGGAAGGCGATCCCAGCCTTGCTGGTTGGCTGCTTGTTGACCAAGCACACATAAGCGTCTATCTCTGCAAAGCACTTCCACTTCTCCATTCATCAGCCCATCAGTGAGTCATCCTCCTGTGGCCGCCTCCTCTGGGTAGATCACCCGCTGACAGTTTCTCTTCAAGAAAACTCATTTGGACCTATCAAGAGAGACAATTTTATTTTACTTGTAGGCATTTTTAGTGATCGTTTGATGTTAATGGGCAGTACTGAAAGTGTTAATATTAGCTAATATCACTAAGAAATGTTTGCTTGAATTAAAGGCATGTGACTTAAAACTCACAGATCTATCAGTGAAGGTGCTTGTGAAAAACAGAATTAGAACTCAAGAGAAGAGCAAGAAACTCAGTAGGGAGTAATGCAAGCTTATCATTTATGGGGCTAGGGGACAGTCAGCAGGTAAAGATGCTGGCAGGCAGGGCAGAGTTCCATACCCAGATCCCTACCGATGGAAGGTCAGACACACAAATGGTTTGTGTTGTCGTTTTTTATTAAACCTTTAGTTGAAGATTCCTTGAAAGATTCCTTTTATGCCTTCGCAGAGCTAATGCCTTTGGAGGGGACTGCCAAACAAGTGCCACCTTCCCACAGGTGACCTCTGCACCCATCACTGCTTCACTTGCCACAGCTCTTCGGTCTGACATTTGGTTACTAGTTTATCGGCCTTTCCCACCAGAATGTAAACTACAAAATCAGTTGCCTCAAAAGTATGAACATCACTGTATTGTTTTAGCAGTACTGGGTTGAACCCAGATGTGACACATGCCAGGCAAGTGCCTAGTCCTGTGTGTGTGACCTATATATATCCTTAGCCCTTTGTAATTTAATGTGCCTGTTTGTTTGTTTGTTTGTTTGTTTGTTTGTTTGAAACAAGGTGTCTTAGTTGTTCTACTGATATGGAGAGAAACCACAACCAGGGCAACCACAAAAGAACACATTTGATTGGGGGCTTACTATTTAAAAGGGTTAGTCCACAATCATCATGGCAGGGGGTGTGGCTGCAGGTAGGCATGGTGCTGGTGCTGGAGGAGTACCTGAGAGCTCACATCTGAATGACAAGTTGCAGGCAGAGAATAAGCTTGACTGGGCATAGCTGAGCTTTTGGAACCTCAAAGCCCAAGCTAGTGACACAGTTCCTCCAACAAGGCCATACATCTTACTCCTTTCTTAACAGCCCATCAACTGGGAACCAAATATTTAAATATGTGAGCTTATGTAGGCCATTCTCCTTCAAACCACCACACAGTATATTGCTAAGTTCGCCATCCTAGTCTTAAACTTGCTCCTGTTTTAAATAGTTGATTTTAGGATATAGTGTTACTCACATTACTGGTAGTGTTGGAACAAATTAAGTAAATTAAATCCTGGGTGTTTGTGAAGCTGGTGTTAAAGTGCTGACAGTTGGAAGATTTTGAAGGTGATAAAAAGGTGCCTGGGGAGGGGTGTTATGTGTAAAACTTAATAAAGCTGTTTGTAGATCAATAAATACATCGTGGTTATATCTCATTAATGAAAGAAATGTAGTTGCTTTCCCAGTGCTTTCCAAGTATGTAAAATTATCTACAGGAAGGAAAGTAGTGATTCATCATTTTCATTGATAAGATAAAAAGAATTAGTTCTAGACTGTATGTGCTAAGACTTAAGATAAGAGCAGCTTGACTAGAGATCTAAGTGGAGATTCTGGAGATAGGATGAAGATGAGCATGCAGACTAGATGCCCTTTCTAGATACATTTTAGCCTTATATTCCCAATGCAGATTGAAAGGGAAACAGTAGATAGCAGGTGCCTTTCTTGACTCTTTGCCTGCTGGAGCTATTTCCATATATTTTTGAACCACTTGGGGGATAAAGATTGATGTTTTGTTTTATCTTTTTTGGTCAGTATAGGTGTATATTGCTGTATATTGCTGATATGGGCCATTTATAGATTTCTGTTCATAAAATACTGAAAATTAGATGCCTGCTGTTTTAACACTGTTCATAATTCTTAATTTCCAGAATGCCCTGCACATACAGCTAACATTTCCTGTAGTTGGAGGATGTTCTTTAGGATGAGTAAAATTCCTGCGATGCTGTGGGTTATAGACCTGTTAAGAGTTTGAGAGACCTCGAGCTTTCTTCCTGAATGATGCTCAGATAGTAGCCTTGTCCCTTCAATGAGTCAGCTGGGTTGCTGTGTCAAGATGCCTTTCATTTCTCTGCTAGCTTTTCCTAGTTAACAAGTAGAAATTGCTCTCCCATTTGGGAAAACCAATTCATGTATTAGAAGCCTTTGAGGTAAACCCTTCATTGACAAAAGGGGACCCAGCACCACTGCCTTCACCACATAGCTTTTTAACTTTAAACTTCTGCATATAAACACGTGACTTAAATATCAATTTTTAAAAATAGCTACATTTTCTGAGCGCTAGTATCAGGAACATTTAAAGTCCCATGTAAGATTTTTTGGAATGTGATTATAAGAAAGATTTTTTTTCTTTTTTTTTTTATTAATAATTTATATTTTATTTCTTCAAGTTACATCTCAATCACAATCCCCTCCCTACTCCCCCCTCCAGTCCCACCCTTCCACCCTCCTCCCCCTCAGCCCCACCATCCTCTTCCCTTCTTTTTTTTTTTTTTTTTTTTTAGTTTAAGGTATTTATTTTTCCCCCCAACAGCTCTCCCTTTCAGTCCAAATAATGGTTCTTTTTCTTATAACTATAAATACAATACAAAACAACAGAAATAAATAGTCCATGATTATAAGAGTTATATGGCTTAGCATACATTCCCAATGTCCAGTCCATATATATTTGGCACCTGACTTTAACATTCTACTATCTACACATCTCCATGAGTTTAAAGTTCTATATCTAACTCAGCTTTCATACTAACTTGCCTCATAATTTTAAAAATATCTTCTTAGATCCAGAACACCCTCTTGATTCCTAAACAACTCAAAATTTAACTATGAGACTCTAGCTATCTATTCTTCAACCACCTCAGAGACCTGAGAGGGATGAATATATCTGATTATATAGGAAGTGCAGGGCCTGCAGCTTCCAAAACTAAGAAATGACATACCAGTGGCTGCCTGGACAGTTCCCATTTTCTCTCCATACATTACAGCATCAATCTTCAGCCATTTGGCCCCATTTCTCTGACAGACATTGGTTGTAGAGCAGGAATTATGAAGGACTTACCTACCCTGTCTTGGCAGAGCTAGGCTGTCGACTTACCTGCTTCCAAGTTTTGTCCTTTTTGGACAGAAGTCTGTCTACAGTTGAAGCAAGTGGTTTTTCTTGCCAAGAGAATGGCTTACCACCAATTTAATCATCTCCCACTGGAGATTCTTCGATGCTCATCTTCTACTTGGAG
>CAJQZJ010016916.1:0-11678 GCA_907164525.1 Lophiomys imhausi | reverse complement strand
TCTCTCTCTCTCTCTCTCTCTCTCTCTCTCTCTCTCTCTCTCTGTCTCTCTCTCTCTCCCTTCCTCTCATTTTGCACTGTTTTGTTTGACACATGGTCTTGCTACATAGTATGTAGCCCAGGCTGACTTTGAACTCACTAGGTAGTGCAGGATACCCTCAATCTCACATCAGTTCTCCTGCTGCATTCTCCCAAGTGCTGGAATTACAAGGATGTGGGCCACTATCCCTCGCTCAGCACCATTTTTCACTGAGAAGTCTCCTGTACATTGGTTACCCTGTGGTAGGTGAGTCAGGAACACTCACACCAAGCATCAGATTATTCCCGAAAGTCTGGAAGTGTTCCTAGTGAACAGTTCTTCAGGAAGAAGAGTGATTGTGGAAGGCTTGAACAAACGATCTGCCATAAGTAAAAAACAAAACAAAACAAAAAAACAAAAAACAAAACAAAACAACAACAACAAAATAAAAAACAGTGACAACCACCAACAGGTTGCCACACAGGAGGTAATTTGTTTGTGGACACTACACCTAAAATACAAACCAAGAACTGAGTACTGAGAGTGTGGCCAGTGGTAGGGAATTTGTCTAGCTGATGTAGGGTTCTGAGGTTTAATCCCAAACATGAAAGAAAAGACAAAAAGAACAGGAGAGAGAAGAGGGAGAGAGGGAGAGGGAGGGAGGAGAAAGAAGAAAGAAGGAAGAGAGGGAGGAAGGAAGAAAGGAGGGAGGGAAGAGAAGTGTATATGGACATTCAGAGAGGAGATATAGTCAAGCCAAGCAGTCTGGAAAGGGATGGTGAAACCATCCTTTCTCAACTTGACACAACCTAGACACACCTGGCAAGAATCTCAGTGATCTATGGTCTAGATCAAGTTGACCTGTGACCTTGTGTAAGGGAGATAGCTTTGATTGTCTTAGCTGGTAAAGAGAGACCCAGCCTGGAAATAGGCAGTACTATTCTCTGGATTTGAGCCCTGAACTCTTTAAGAGTAGACAAAGCTAGTCGAGCACATGCATCCATACATGCAATTCTCTGCTCTCAACCGGAAGGGAAGTTGCCTCAAGCTCCTGCCGCTATAACTTCCCCACAGTAATGGATTGTAACCTGAAATTAGGAGCCAAATAAACCATTTCTTACCTAAGCTGGGTTTTGTAAAGGTATTTTATCACAGCAACAGAATGAAACCAGGACACACATCATGCCTGGAAGACTTGAAGTCACATCAAAATAAGCGAAGCTCATTTTTAGTCGTACCTAGCTGCATCCCACATATAGCTAGTGGCTACTGTATTAGACAGTGAAGCTTTAGCTAAGGTCTGATCTGTCAGTTCTGTGGTCTATATATCCTCAATAAAGTTGTTACTATTGATTTAATACCAGGGTGCCTTGGAGTCTGTACATATTCTATTAGTGACTGTTTATTCTGCAGCATCATTTCAGATGCTTGAGACTCAGCATCTATGACCATCACAAAGGCTCTATTCCCCAGGAGTTTATATTCTATATTATATAATAATACCAGCAATAAATAATAATAAATAAGAGTATAGGATAAGCCGGGCGGTGGTGGCGCACGCCTTTAGTCCCAGCACTTGGGAGGCAGAGGCAGGTGGATCTTTGCGAGTTCGAGGCCAGCCTGGTCTACAAAGCGAGTCCAGGACAGCCAGAGCTGTTAAACAGAGAAACCCTGTCTCGAAAAACCAAAAAAAAAAAAAAAAAAAAAAAGAGTATAGGATAACTGTTGCTTGTAAGCAACAATATGAAGAAAATAAAAGAGAAGGTAGGATCAACAGTTGGAGGCAGGCTGACTGAATTCTTGAATTTACCCTTGGCCTTGATGTGGACACTCTTCTCTAAGAGAGGCACATTTATCAGCCCTGTGGTATACAAATAGGATTGAGGGCCTTTCCTGAATATGGACTTAATGACATGCTTGTATTTTGGGGATGCAATCTCTTCCTGGCTTTGTCTGGTGTCAGTTTCTAGTATGGGTTTTTGTCAACAAAGAGAGACCAGTGGAGGAAAGGCACCCAGTCCAAGAACTGGTAGCCATAACTTCTCATTCCTGATCTGTTGCTCATCAACTCCGGACAAGCCCTTCAACCTATCTGGCATTTGCTTTCCCCTCTGTCCCTGTGTCTCCTAAATTCCAGTGTTTAGTAGTTCTGTGTTCATATCAAAGAACCCCATTGGTTTTTAGGACCCATGAAATGTCAAATTCCAATGAATGTTGGGAGTTTGAAAAGGATAGGGGAAAAAAAAGGAGTGGACTAGTCTCCTCATACAGTCATGGCAGTATAAGTTTGGCATTCTGCCCAACAGACCAATGACAACAATCAAAGAAAACAATAAGTGAAATAATTGAGTTGGTGGTATAAAACGCAGTTGAGCTAGAACTACAGTAGCAAAGGGGTAAATGTTGATTTGAGGAGTAGTCAAGGAACACACAGGACCAGATTTTTTTAAGTCTCTTTATTTATTCATTTAACATCCTGATCATAGCTCCCTCCCTCCCCTTCTCTGAGTTCCACCTTCCTGTCACCTTTCCCTATTCCCTTTTCCCTTCTCCTCAGAAAACGGGAGCCCCCTCCTCCCTGTAGCATCCCGCCCCAGCAATCCGGTCACTTCAGGACTGAGCATGTCCTCTTCCATTGAGACCAGGCACCACAGCCTCCTTAGGGAGAAGTGATCAAAAAGGAGACACCACACTCCAAGCCAGAGTCAGCCCCCGCTCCACTTGCTAAAGGATCCAGATGACCAAGCTGCCCATCAGATACATATGTGTAGGGAGCCTAGGTCCACTTCATAGATGTTCTTTTCTTGGTGGTTCAGTCTCTGAGAGCTCCCATGGGCCTAGGTTAGTTGACTTTGTTGGTCTTCTTGTGGTGTTCTTGTCCCCTCTGGGTCTTTCTATCATTCCCTAGTTCTTCCACAAGACACCCTGGGCTCCACCTAATGTTTGGTGGTGACTCTCAGTCTCTGTTTGGATCCTCTACTTCATTGAGGTTCTCAGAAGACAGTTATGCCGTGCTCCTGTCTAAGCAAAACAGAGTACCGTTAATAGTGCTGCCCAAAGTTAAGGATGGGGAGTAATAGAGGGTGGACCTTCCAAATGACTTTGTAAGAATCTCAAACTACTCTTCCCCTTACACTTGTTTTAGACTTCATCCAGACACACAAAGCATCAAATTGGAGTTACATACAGAATAAAATAAAGCCGGGCGGTGGTGGCGCACGCCTTTAATCCCAGCACTTGGGAGGCAGAGGCAGGCGGATCTTTGTGAGTTCGAGGCCAGCCTGGTCTACAAAGCGAGTCCAGGACAGCCAGAGATATTCAGAGAAACCCTGTCTCGAAAAACCAAAAAAAAAAAAAAAAGAATAAAATAAAAATCACTTCACCTGTCACTTATTTTAAAAAGTACTCTTATTAATTCTATGAGAATTTTGTGTAATGTGTTTTGATCATATTCATCCCAAACTCATCCCCCTAACTCCTGTTAGATCCATCCCCCATCCATATCCCCCCAACTTTAAAACAAAGCAAACAAAAACTCAAGTGTGGTAGCAGAGGTCTGTGACCCTAGTAGTTAGATTAATTTTATTCTTGTGTGGATGAGTCTTTTGCCTGCATGTAAGGAAGCATACTATGTACATGCCTGGTACCCATGTGGATCAGAAGAGGATGTCAAATTCCCTAGAACTGGAGTTATGGATGTTTGTGAGCCACCATGTGGATGCTGGGAATCAAACCCAGGTCTTCTACAAGGTCAGCAAGTATTCTAAATCACCAAGCCACCTCTCTAGTCCCCTCTTAAAAAAAAATAGCCCACCAAGTCCAATTTTTATTGCCCATTTGCTCCTGAGTGTGGGGCCATCCATTGAAATGTGGTTGCCATGCGAGAAGCTATACCCTTAAAAGATATTAACTTTCTCTTCCAGCAGCTATCAATTGTCAATAACTCTTAGGCTAGGGATAGGACTTCTTAATCTCCTTCCTCTTTCATGCTGAGATTTTGTCTAGGCTTGCTCTTGGTCAGCTCTTGTCCATGTTATGACAACCACTGTGAGTTTATATTTGCAAAAACCCTGTTGTGTCCAGAAAAGTATTTCAATGTAGTCATCTTCAGCTTCTCAATCTTACAGTCTTTCAGTCCCTTCTTCCATGATGATCCCTGAGTCTAGTGAGTATGATATAGATGTTCCATTTAGGGCTGCAAACACTGCAGTCTCTTATTCTCTATATGGCACCCAGTTGAGGGTCTCTGTGTTAATCTCCATCCACTTCAAAAAGCTTCTCTAAGGATTGAGAAATGCACTAACCTATGGGTAAAGTGAAGTTACTCCAGAACTGGGGGCAGCAGTGACAAAACCCATTAACATTTTAATGCTACTTGTTCATCACAAGGAGCAAAATAAACAGAACCACAGGGTATGGTTATCCATAAAACATGTGATAGAATATGTTAGGTGGTTTCAGAAATCTTGGCTAATAGGTTCAGTTGGAAGCATTACTGAGAGTAGTGTCTAAGTGAATAAATTGTCACCAGATTAACCATAAATTATGGTGGTAAAGAAACAGTACCAGAATGGTTGTAATTTTTTCCAAATGTTAAAAAAAAAAGAAATGTGAATGGTAGAGCTGAGAGTGTTGCTCAATGGTAGAGTGCTTGCCTACCAAGGATGTGAAGCCCTAGGATTAGTCCTCTAGAGGGAAAATTGAGTATATACCATTTAGGATGGTCTTTATTTTCATTAATCAATTGACTGATTGACTGATTGATTTGAGACCAGATCTCACTCTGGAGTCAGTTTGGCCTTGAACTCACAGCTCTTGTGACAATGGCCTTTTCTGTGTGTTTTGAGACAAGATTTCTCTGTGTAGCCCTGGATATCCTGGAATTTATTTTGTAGACTAGGCTGTCCTCTAACTTAAATATCAGCCTTTTTCTGCCTCATGACAGCTGGGATTAAAGGTGTGAGTCACCATGCCCAGTTCTTAAATAAATCACTTTTTTCAAAAGCAAAAATTAACATGTATTGGAGAGCATGTAGAGAAAGTAGAAGCCTTATGCATTGCCCCAAGGCAAGTGAGATCATGGAGCTCCTGTGGATACAGTTTTTAATTCTCTCAAAAATTTAAACTGATTGGTGGATATAGCATCTTTCTGGGGGCCGAAGCAAGAGGATTGCCACAAATTCATGGCTAGATTGTTCCACATAGCAAGTTCCAGTCCATTCAGGGTTGCACAATGAGATGGTCTCAAAAATAAACTGAAAAACAGTTTCATAAAAATCACAATATGGACAAGTAATTCTATTCATAGTAATAGATAGCCAGAATCACTTAATTAGGATCCATCAAGATGGCTCATCTGGTAAGATACTTGCCAAGCAGGCCTGATGATCTGAGTTCAGCTCCTGGAACCCACATAAAGGTACAAAGAGAAAACTGATTCCACAAAGTTGTCCTCTGACCTCGAAGTGCCTGTGTGCCCCCAAACAAGTAATAACACATAAAAACACTTTGATAATAAAAGGATGATTTTTGAAGAACCAAAAGAAATGAAATCAGGACTTGAAAAGATATGTGTACAGCAATATTCACAGCAGCATCATTCATAATAACACATGAATCATGTATTTTGCCTTCCTGTTCTGAATAATTTCTTCCTTCTACTGTCCAATAATAGTTCAAAAGCTGGTATGAAGGTTAAGGCTGTAACATTATGTAACTCTTTTCTGCACTTTCAACATGCATGGATCTCAAAATCATAATGTTATGTAAATTAAGCTTTAACAAGAGGACAAAGGTTTTATAATTCCACTTATACATGGTCCTTAGTCAAGTTCATAGAAAGCTGAATGAGAGGTGGTGGAATTGGAATTTATTGTTTAGGGATTTAGAATTCCAGTTTGGGAAAATGAAAAGGTTCTGGATACTGGTAATTATTGCACAATAATGTGAATTGCTTAATACCAGCAAAGTGCATGCAGTAAAAAATGGTCAGAGTGGAAAATGGTTCCATACCTCCACAATTTCTGTGTGTGTGTGCATGGTATCTGCAGCTTACCTTCTGATGAATGTGAAAATGGTCTATCTTCTCATTTGTGAAAACAACTTTCTTTTATTTATTTACTTGAAGACTTCCTTTCAATAAAAAAGAAAATGACCAGCAACAGAGGTGACTTGGTACTAGCCTAGATCCAGGACTCCTTTCTTCTGCATTAAACGTTTATGGATAA
This sequence comes from Lophiomys imhausi, assembly GCA_907164525.1. NCBI lineage: Eukaryota > Metazoa > Chordata > Mammalia > Rodentia > Muridae > Lophiomys > Lophiomys imhausi. Next base: position 5,433 of record CAJQZJ010016916.1, on the reverse strand, counting down.
AACAGCCAATCTGAATGAAGGGGTGGTGGGAGGAGGGAGGGAGGAGGAAGAGGTAGATGAAGGGAATTGGGAAGGAAGGGAGGAAAAAGTCTTAAAAAGAACAAGAAAACTCTTGTGAAACTTCACTTACACTTGTGGTCAAATGAAGCAAGTTTCTTTTTTATTTGGTACATAAACTTGTTGTAAGCAAAGCACTCAAAAGGAAAATTCCCAAGCAGCAGCACTGGGTTTAGGGGTCATTTGTCAAATTAATCATGATATATTTTCTTGCCTTGAGTGCGTCAGCTGGGATATGTTACATTCCATCCTGGGAAGAGAATCCAAGTGAACAATTCCCAGCAAACCATTGCTCAGCATACAGAAGAGCAAAATGCCCCAGGACTTTTCTTGAGCATTCACTTAATTTTTGTACCATCTTCCAGCTGGAGAGATGCTTTCAAATGGAAGAGTCAGTGGTGGAACCTCAAAAAAGAATTTGAAAGGCAACCCAGCACTGGCATCCAGTTTCTAACAGAAGGCAATCCTGGGTTTGGTATGAGGGAATCAGTTAAGGAGAATGGAGGGTGTAGGGGTGTAGTTCTAATAAATATTTGAAATACGCTTCAAAAAAGAGTCCAAATGTTTAACTTAATCTCTATTCCTAGTACTGCATCTATATAAGTGGAATGGTGGAATGTCTAACAATGAAATTATAACATTTTGTCATATAATATTTGACAAAAGAATGCACTTATTATTAAATTAAGCCAAAGATACACAGCATCATAATTAAGTTAAACTTGTGAACATTCTTAAAATGTGAAAATTTACAATCTGAGATTAGGCATGTTAAAAGTGATAAGTGAGGGCTAATTACGTAATTCTGAAAAGTTATGTTTATTTACCTACTTTGGAGTAAAATATGACAAGTCTGTTCGATTCAACCAAGTCGATACAGTTACCTTGCCCATGAATGTCCACAGGAACAAATGACTCAGGCTCTAAACTAATATCTCTGCTTCTGAATGTTAATCAGCTATGCATCCTGTTCCTTCTGTTTGAAATTTAGGTTTCATATTATGGGACAAGGAACAAACCTTTTGTTTGTTTGTTTTTGTATGTCGAGACAGTGTTTCTCTGTGTAGCCTTGGCTGTTCTGGAACTCACTGTGTAGACAAAGCTGGCCTGTCTCTGCGTCCCAAGTTCTGGGATTAAAGGTGTACAATTAACCACCACCTGGATGGGACAGAGAACAATTATATCTATGATTGAAACTAAAAAGCTTAGAATTTTCTAAATCACTTAGGTAATTTAAATTTTCTTATGATATATACATGCATATTTACATATATATTCTCCAATCAAAGCAACCTTTTTAAAAACAAATAGTTTTATCCATTTGTATGCTAATTTCATTTACGCCCTGGTTTAAATATGAGTAAACATCTTGTCCCCCCAAACTCCCTAGGGAATAGGTCTTGCTATGTGGCCAAGACCAGCCTTGATATCATAATCATCTTGCCACAACTTCCTGAATCTGGGATGATAGGAATGTACCACGCACTGAAGTTCTGAGAACAATCATTCTAGAAAAGGTATTTTCTCTCTTTTTCAAGAAACATTTACTTATTTGTAATTATTTTATGTGAGGGATGTTCTGCGTGCACACACATCTGTTTATCACATGCTGCGTGGTGCCCTCGGGGCAGAAGAGAATGTAACTCCTGGGAACTGGAGTTACAAATGGTTCTGCATGGCATTGTGGGTGCTAGAAATTAAAACCAGGTCTTCTGGAAGAGCAGCCAGTACTCTTCCCTGCTGAGTCATCTCTCTAGCCTTTTATTATAATTATCATTATTAATTATTATTATTATTATTATCATTACTGTTGTGTTTTGGGGGGCAGGCGCAAATGCCATAGTTTGTGTGTGGACATCAGAGGTGTATGTCCATCCACCATGTGAATCCTAGATTCTAACCTTCTGTCATCACTCTCAGTGGCTGGATCCTTTATTCACTGAGCCATCTCTCTGGTTGGGAGAAACAATACTTTTCTTACTGTCATAAAGAAACACATCATCTAGTCTCTTATCATTGGTCTAGAATCTAGACATTTTATCTTATGCCACCAAAATGAATAGACTTTAACCTAAATAGCTACTCAATGCATTAGGTTAAAGCTGAACTAATTTACTTGGGAGCTGAGCAAGCAAGGAGGAGGAAAAGTTGATCTCTGTCAGGTTAACTATTGTCTCTTAGGTTCATGGCAACATGGGCCGGGAGAAAAGCCTGGGATTGTTGGCAAAAATTGTTAGTCACCTAAGGTGGGGTTTTGTGTAGGCTTATTCTAGAATAATTTTTCCAAGTAAGCTAGCAAAGATGATAAGTTGAACCTTTGCCTATATTTATCAGAATTCCTCCCAGACGGAGCTAAATACCAGCCTCAGAAAATGAATTATCAAAATGGTCCACTGAGATTTGAGTATCTCTAGAGTGACTGAGTCAGTCCCTTTTTACCTGGATTCTAGAAGCTGCACGTATTTTGATTCTTCAGTTGTTTTGAATTACATATAGACATGCAAAAAAAAAAGCAAGACTTGAAATTCAATCAAAGAGACCAGTTTGAAATATCAAAAGGGGGGCTTTTAATTTTTAATGATAAGAGAATGGGGTAGATAACTCGTTATTTTCTGCAAGTAGTTAGACCCAAATGGCTTTGCAAAGGTGGAGTTATAGACAAATCTTGGTAGAATGCTGTCTAGATGCTAAGTCAGATAGTGGCTCCTTAAATGTTTTAGTTCAATTCTAGCCCATAAAAATCCACCCTCTTGAATCCAGTCACTGATGGTTGCTTACTGAACACCCACTGTGTACCAAGTGTGTGGTAAGGGGCTAGCTGGCATTAATGTGTAGGGGAAATAAAGAAAGAATGCCCTCTGGTCCTGCCTGGAGTTCCATTCTTAAAGACAGCCCAAGTCAGAATGGACAATTTCACGTACCATGTTGGTCTCGCTAGCATATGCAACCACAAAGAGGGCACTATAACCCTGAATGTTTTGGAAGTGGTTTTTTTTTTTTTTTTTTTGCCCTGTTCTCTGTTACTGACTAACATGAGAGAGACATTGTGAACCATTGGAGGCTTCGGGCGTACAAAAGGCATGGTGTATGGATCATACTGACTCGTTATTTGACAAGCTGTTGGTGAAAGCAAATGTTTTGCATCTAGAGTAAGTGTCACCCCAGCTTCAGAACCTGTTTTAACAAAGACCACTGAGTGGAGGACTGCATTCTGTCTACCTATTGCTCAGACGAGGTGTGCAAAAAAAAATCTTCTTTTATCCAAAATGAGAGGAGTGGAAGTGTATGCAGCAGCTGCATAGGTAGAGGTTCACAGGAGTTATTCAGCACAGTGACCCACATAAGAGATTTTTGCCACCATATAAACACAGCCCGTCCAATGTACTTTCATGTTATTTAGCTTGGAAGTCACTCAAGGCAGACTGCAGAAGTAAGAAACACAATACTATCTGGGATTCTGGTGATGGGCCATGAAAAATAAATGAGTCCCTTTAATAACAATTATAAAAAACTCAAATTGTCTAGAGAATAAGGGAAAAAACCCTTTCCAATATATTTTTTCTGTAATTGGTTGACTATTTAGCAACTCAAACAATATAACAGACTTATAATTTGACATAAACCTGCCAAATGGTAATATAAAGTAAGCATAGACTATTTCATTGCTATGAATGTGATTTTTAAGGAAAATAGGAGCTTTTTCACTTTGTCCAACAATCTTCCAAATGTGTAAGGTGTTATTAAAATTACATGTGCTACTTAAAAAATTATTAGGAATCCATCAAATTGGCAAGATATCAGGTTTCATGTATTCAAAATTTTTGCTTTTGTAAGAAGCAGGGGTTCTATAAATTCCCTATTGGCATTAGGTAATTGATGGATGTTAGCAGTAATTTTCATACGGAGGGGAAATACTGTCTAATGAAGAATGAACTAGACATGAATGAACATACTTGTAATTTCAATACTAAGGCGGCTGCCGGGCAGTGGTGGCGCACGCCTTTAATCCCAGCACTTGGGAGGCAGAGGCAGGCGGATCTTTGCGAGTTCGAGGCCAGCCTGGCCTACAAATTGAGTCCAGGACAGCCAGGGCTACACAGAGAAACCCTGTCTCGAAAAACAAAAACAAACAAACAAACAAAAAATACTAAGGCGGCTGAGGCAGGAGGATTGGTCAATCAGGAATGAATGATAAATGTTCATTGTCTGAATCTTCCCTTAGCCTAAGGTGCCGGCCAACAAGATAACATTCTGGAGTCCGTACCCATGAGGAGATAAACTGAGGGATGAAGTGTTTTCCATCTCAGATCAGTGTGATTCATTGGGGGAAGCCTGTTACTGCAGTACCATTACACAAGACAAGTGTTCCGCTATTGGGGCACAATCTGCTAGAACCCCTGCTTTGCAGCTATGTGGATCCCAACTGTTTGTATATAGGTGCTATCAACCCCACCTCGGTTAAACATGACAGTGTTCAGTACTCTGTCTTCTGCAGGGAGTCTAAGTGTCTCTGGCCAAGGCAGAAAACTTAGATTGAGGGGATAGGAGAACAGTTCCTGTTAGTGACCTACCCCTTCCTCTTTCTTCCCCTTCTCTGAGTTTTGGCTTTTGTTTGTTTTCTGGTATCATTGGAAAGCATCCCAATATTTGTTTACCAGGTATATAAGTCATTCCAAGAGGAAAAGGTATTTCAGTTACACATTGGTGAGACTGAACACCTGACAAAAGCAATTTAGGATAGTGGGGATTTATTTTGGTTCATGGTTCGAGGGTACAGTTCATCAGAGGGGAGAAAGTACAAGGCAGGTGCTTCAGGCTGCCAGCCATGACGTATCTGCAGTCAGAAAGCAGAGGAAACTGAATGGGCTCAGCTTGCTTTTTTCTTTTTATTAAGCCTGGGACTCCAGTCCATGGAATGGTAGCTCCTATATTTAAGACCAATATTTCTGCCTTAATTAACCTGAAGCAGATTATTCCTCAAACCGGTGTGCCTAAACATTTGTCTCCATGGTAATTATAAATCTTATCTAGTTGGCAAGACTGACCATCGTGGGCTGTGCCAAGACTTTTAGTATGCAACACCTCTTAAGTCAGACAGGATCTGTGTGTTATTAGACTACTCCATGCTTCCTGGATTTTCCTATAAATGACTGAAATCAGCTCACAGGTGTCTTGTATTTCAGGCACATTGTTTTCTCAAATACTTTTGTACTGCTGAGCATCTGATCATAATGCCTATAAAAAGACAAATCAAAGCAAATTAAATAACAAAGACCCAAATTAGATTTACCATTTTCTTCTTTAAATGTACTTTACAAGGACATTTATGTACTCACGTGAGTTTTTGTTTTATACAACATTAATGAAGCCAAATGA
>CAJQZJ010016911.1:0-19964 GCA_907164525.1 Lophiomys imhausi | reverse complement strand
AAAAAAAAAAGCAAAACTCAATACAACAACAACAACAACAAAAAACATTTAAAACCAAGAAAACAAAAACACTTCCTAATAAAAACAGTAATACCAAATTGTAATCAAATAGAAGTAGAATAAGAAAAAACTTTGGAGTCCAATTATATGTTGGTCAACTACTCCTGAACATAAGGTCTATCCTGAAGTGGTTGATATACCCAGTATTACTCTGTTGGAGAAAACCGATTTCCCTGTCCCAGCAGGTATAAGTGAAGTTCAGTTTTTAACCTTTACCATAGTAGGTAGATTTTCATCTTTCTATATATATATATTCATTATATATCTATCTTTATCTCTATCTCTATTTCATCTCTATATCTATCTATATCTATAACTATAATTATATCTATATAACTATAATTATATCTATATCTACATATAATTTGCTTATGTAATGAAATAAAATATAAGATAAAACAAAACCTATCATATCAAAGTTGAAGAAGACAAACCAACAGAATTGAAAAAGCCCAAGAGATGGTACAAGAATCAGAGACCTACTTATTTACATACTCAGGAATCCCATAAAACACTAAACTGGAAGCCATAGCATATATATACACAGAGGACCCACTACAAACCCATGAAAGTCCTGTGTATGCTGCTTCAGTCTCTATGAGTTCATATGACCTCATGTTCATGTTGATTTGGAGGGCTTTTTTTCTTCGTGTCCTTTATCCACTCTGCTCTTACATAAAATCTTGTCACCTCCTCTTCTATGGGGTTCTCTGAGCTCTGAGGGGAGGAATTTGATGGAGACATCCCACTTAGGAATGAGTGTTTCAAGGTCTCTCACTCTCTGTGTAATGTCTCACTGTGGGCCTCTATCTTTGTTCTCATCTGCAACAAGTGTTATGAACCACTGAAACAACTTTCTGGTTCCGTACGTACTGATCTTTAAGAAACCACTTCTTTAAATGTCGTCAATTTTATGTCTTGACTTTGTTTACAACTTGTGGTAGGACTCAGTAAAAGACAGCTTAGCATCTAGTGACAATAGGGAATTTGGTGTATCTTCATTTGTTGATATGGGTGGAGCCAGCTACGGCTGGACGATATGCCATTGAAAGCCACACAGATGACATCATAGACCATGAGAAACAATGGGAATCATGGGACCCTAGGATGCACTGCTGAAGGGTGTGTCTTGGGAAGCCCGCAAAAACAAAACGAACAAACAAAACAAAAAACACGGCAACGAGAATGCCGGAAATAACTCCAAGATCATCATGACACGCAATAAGATTTAAGTCAGGGGTTCATCGGCCTTCAGTTTTTCCTCCTCCTATTTGATCTCCTCCCTTCTTCACCCACTGAAAATCCATGCTGGGAAGGGAATAACAAGATACACCATTGTCAGAGTTGGATTGTTGAAATCCAACACAAAAACCTGTCACAGACTTGCTAAGGCAGAGTCCTTTGGAATCATCTACCTTGGAGCTCCAGAGCCCTGGAAAGGTGATCGAAACAACAGAATTGGAAGTGGTTAGGATAAGCCACTTGGTCTTGAATTATCTGGGCCCTGAGACCACGGAGGCAATTTGTGACTGATTGAAAAGACTGCCCCTACATTGGCAGTCCGAACAGAGTGACTTTATAAACTGGCCTTCCGAACAGACAAACAAGGCCCAACAGAGACTTTAACATTGAAAGACCTGTTGGGACAGACATAATCCAGGTCACTATACACAGACTGATGTCAAGAATATTAATAACCTTTTAAGAAACTTAAAAGTGTTAAGTATTTGTTTTTTACAGGCATTAAAGTGTTTAAGGTACTAAGATATTGTTAGATAGATTATAGATTTTAGAATTAAGGTTTAGGTTATAGGATTTAGATATATTATAGGTGATTGTTAACTATTAATAAATATAAGTGTGATAAATAAAAATATTCTGTTACAGGTGGTACCCATCACGGGGCAGTTGCAGAGCTTTGTCAGTTGGACTACTTGGTGGCAGTATACAATCCACAGCTCCCAGCAGTGCCATCTTTGAGGGTGACTAACATATTGTTCAGCCATAGCTGGCTCCACCCAGATCAAAATGTGAAGATATGCCAAGTTCCCTATTGTTGCTAGATGCTAATCTAAGCTATCTTTTACTATGTCCTACCATGACAACTGCACTGATATCTACTGTATTACTTTTAAACATTTTTTTCCTTTGGTCTGCATGAGTAATAAAATCGCACTTTTAAAAAATTTGCCATAGTTTATTGACTTTAGAATTTTATTCTTTAAAAGCATGAATTCAAATTTCCTTTTAAGCACTATCTTCATCATATTGTACAAGGAAAAATATGTTTTATCATTTTAGCTTAGTTTTAATATTAAACTTTTCTTTTAAACTTCCTTTGTCCTATGGGTTTAATCAAAATATTCAGTCTCTGAGTGTTAGGGAATTTTTTTTTTACTCACTTTCTTGTTGATTTATTTTATCATTTGGGACAATATTTGCATTATATCTGTTTTCATCTTGTTCATTTGTTAAGATATAGGAGCTAACATACTGCTATCTTATTGAACATTTTATTTGAGTTTACTGAAAGTGCTTATTCTTGTGTCATGCAGGATGAAGGAACTGATAAATACAAATTATAAGTAAGATTATTGTCTAGTGCTTTTGAGTTAATTGTATACTTAGCGATTTTCTTCTTGCCTTGTCTATTAATTACAGAAATGGGGCAAGCTATTTCAGCTATAGTATAATAATGGGTTCATGAGTTTCTGTGGAAATTCTGTCAGTATTTGTTTAATATCATATTTTGATGCACTATTATTTGGCACAAATGCTTTAGTATTATGTTTTTGTGGACAATTTGAATTCCTCATCATTATGTAATGACTCTCACCTCCTTAATAAATTTTCTTGTTCTACACTCCATTTTGTCCAAGATTAATTTAAAAAAATCCCAATTTCTCTCAATTAATTTTATTGTGACATACTTATTTCCATGTCTTTGAACTGCTTGATTCTCTATATTAATATACTATTTTTAGACAACAGATAGTTGAGTCTTATTTTATTAATCTGGTCCAACAATCTGTGCTATTAAATTAGTATGAATAGGTAATTCACATTGAAAATAATTAATTACATAATTGATAAATGTATTTTAACTGCTTATTTTTCTGTTTCTTAATTTCACCTTTTCTTTCTTTTTGAATTTTCTGGTTTTACTTTTGTTTGTTTTCTTACATTATACAGTTTCATGAAGTAGCTCGGCTTAGCTTGGAGTTTACTACCTTCCTGCCTCAGCCTCCCAAGTTCTGTGATTACAGGTGCATGTTACCCTGATTTTTGGGGTTTCCTGTTTTTAATTGAATGACGTATTTTCTTACATTTTTATCTAAGATGTTTATTTTGAATATTCACAGTAGTTTTACTAGCTAACTGCACTACTTCTTCTATAGAGCACACACCTTGTTCCCAATTTCTTCTTGCTTCTAATGACATTTGTGTCATTCATTTCATTATCCCTTGGTATATTCATTCACTTCATTATGATTCTTACTTTGAACAAGTATTGTTTTCACCTTTTATAGTTTATTTATTTTTCTACTTATTTTTGAATTAGCACACACACATTTATCTGCTAACCAAAGGAATGATCTGAGTCTAATCAACACTAGAAATGGGTTATATGTAAAGTGTTTGTGATAAATTTAATCAAACACCATAATGAGAAACAATACCATATTAAAGAAGGAATAAGGATATTTGCAATTTGCTCATTAAACTGAGCTTTTTCACTCTCACAGCTAATTCCTGTCCAGGGTAGTGATGAAATACATAGTCTACTTTTCATAGAACCGTGTACAGTACAGGTAACATTGTACATGACACAGCCCATCACTAATTTCACATTCTTCAGTTTGCTTCCTATTGTGCTTTTGGACCCATCCCAGCACTAATGCTGAACCAGGGTACCATCAATGGGGATGCAGATTCTTTGAGATCTTCTGATTTCTGCTGTCATTCCACCAAATGAATTTCCCAGATTACAATAGAACTCGTCTTTGTTACAACAGTGCTCTCAGTTTTTATGGTGGTATTATCACCATTACAAATGATAGTACAGTCTGCTTTGGCCATTGCACCCATTTGGAAGAACCACCTAGTTCTTCCATGTACTCTAAAAGTTTTTTTAGGAGAGCTTCCACAATGAAAACATAAGAGGCTTGTTTAGAACACAGAAAGTGATTGTTCAGGGATGGGCTCACACTCCACTCCTAAAAAGACTGAGAAACAGTGGCCAGGCAGGTAGAACAATCTCACTGGAAGGTAACATCATTGAAATTGAGGATCCAATCACAAGTGGCATAGTCAGAAGTACTGAGTGATACGAAAGGAAATTCAGTGGAGTTCTAAGATAAAAAATTGAATTTAACTATAAATGGATCACATTGTCAGGTGTTTGCTGTCTTTTGGAGACATTCACCACATCCAAGTATATTATGGAGAAAATCCATTTGGAGAACAATGGGACAGCATCTGAAGGGGACAAAGGGCAAACGGGAGAGAAATAGGCAATTGACATGTCACTAAAAAAGCCATCTGAGGTGCTGTGTTGAAGGCACACAACAAAAGAGAAATGAACAGTAAAATCCTTGAGAAAACAGCAGCTTAGCGGCAAAGATATTTCTCCCAGACAGGAATAGCTTCTCTGAAATCAGACTACAAAAGAAGAGTGAATAAAAACAGTCACTTTTTTTTTAGTAGATTCTATGCAATATGGAAGCATCTCATTTGATCACTCTCATTTTTTTCATTTTTAATGTTTATTTATTACTTCAGGTTATATCTCCATCACAGTGCCTTCTTTCCACCCCTCCCAGTCCTGCCCTCCCACCCTCTACCCCCTCATTTTTGCTTTGAGGAAATATGTCTGCCTCTGACAGAGAGGAAGTGAATAGGAGGCTGGAGATGATGCATTGAATACAAAAGGTAAATTTGAGGTAACTGCCATGACACAGAAGAGAGAAACCTTTGACAGCATTTGGCAGCTTCTGTCACTGCAGCGGATAAGCTTCCAGGCTTTGTCCTTTTTAAATTCTTACTTTAATCCCCTTTGGCAGCTTTACTCTTCAGGACATTGCCATAAATCTAACATGTGGGGTAGTACATAATGATGGTGACCTCCTGATGTTCAGACCCTGTGTAATCTTCTTACCTGAAGTATAAGCTGGACATGACAACTTGCTTATAACAATGACAAAAAGCTAAAAATGTATTGTTACTTGTGAGATCAGCTTGTGAAAGCAATGCCTTCCATCTAGTTTACTTACATGGTAAAACCAATTGTCATGTTTTTAACTGCTCTGAGAGATCTCCATGGCAAGGAATGAAGAGAGAAGCCTTTGGCTAGTATCTGGTGGGAACATGAGGTCTTCAGTCTATCCATTTATGAGGGCCTTAATATTAACAATCTCCAGATGACCAAGTATCTGCATGCATCTTTGCCGTGTTGGATCTGAGATGACTGCTCCATCCAGCAATTTGATTGCAGCCTTGTGAGAAAAGATGAGAGTAAAAAGGCCCAGCAAAGCTTGTTCTGGTTTTGATTTCCCTGTGACATAATGAATACTGTCTTTAAGCTACCAAGCTTTAAGGTAATAGTAGCAGTGGACAATGAGTGCAGATATTATATCTTTTCTTATGTATTTAACTTTTATGAGCAACTAAAGAAAGTGAAATATAAACTACGTGTGTTGTGAGGTTAGGATAGTTTCTGAACAGAAAGAGCTTGCCCTAAATGTAGATGCTCTCATTGATGAATCCAAGTCTTCTTTAGTAGTTAGGAAGAATTGTTTCTCAGTGTTGTTGATTAAACTGGTGACAGTATGTATATGTGGAAAGACTTTAAGTTTGAGCTATTTCTCTTTCTGGAACATAGGATGGCCAACCAACAATCTTATCCTCCAATTTTCAATAAGATATGTGTCAGAAAATATTCTATCCCAGTGTCTATTATTAGTAAAATAAAGTTTCTCAAATTTTTAAGATTAATTTCAACCTTAATTTTTATTCTCAGTTAAGTATCTGAAAGGGAGCTATTCAAACCAAGTTATATCATAAAGAAAACATAAGGATTATGCAATAGACCCCGACATACAGTTTTCACACGTGAAGTCTAGAATATAGAAAGTATTCCCTTCTCACGTTACAGCAGCCCCTCTCTACTAACTGAAGAGGAACTTCTCCATGAAAGGCCACAGTGTACAGAAAATGAGTTTGATCTCACTAGTTTTCATGCTTATTTTATTTGTACTGAAGTGAAGAGTCAGCAGATTGAAGAGAAAATTTATTAGGGATCATAACTAAGGTGTCTCCATGGCAATAAAAACTGTATATCAGGTTAGGTCACTGCTCTGAAAACTTTATAACCTGTTGGATGTGTTGAGGGAACCGATCCATTGCGAAAAGCAGAGGAGAATAGGGATGACATTTTCAAATAGGATAGGGATTGCTGGGAAAGGAATCCCTCATACTTTGTTATATACTAATCTGATTGGTATCCTTGCATGGCAATGCTAGATGTGATAGTGGAAGCTCACTTTCTTTGTTATGGAGCTGCTATCATGTTCTGAGTCCTAAAAGAATGAGCACTACACATATCTAAATTAAGACAGTGAAAGACCTAAGTTCACCATGGCATTAGTCCCAGGCAGCAACTATTGTAAGTTTGCAAATACAGAACATGAACCATAATTGCCTAGGGGACAGTGTCACTCTACATGTGCTTGTCATCGCAGCTCTCTAGGCAACTAGTGAGACTTAATCACAAAATCGGTAGCATGTTATTTCCATTTTAATTTTTGTGATTATTGATCATTTCCTTATTCTATCTTGAAATGGTCTTCATTTGACACTTTTAGGGAGGAATCTTGATATTTGTGACCGAAAATACTTAGTTTTTAAATACTGCTCAAAACAGGCAATTATTTAAATATTTGCTACACAGACTTCAGCATTGTTATTTTCTCTGCTCTGGATTTCTAATAGTCATAATTGGTATTTGGCAGTTCTAACTGAAACTGATAGTGGAGGAGGGGTTTGAGTGGCACTAACTACAGCTAGAAATTAGCTTACAATTTTCAGAATTATATTTTTCATGCTTCCTACACACTCTGACTCATAGGCTGACCCTTGCCTATCTAATATGAACAGACCTAACTGGTTCCTCATATAAGAAAAAATCTAGAGTTCATGCAGTTAATTGGATACAAAGCATATGGGATTTTTTTTTTGGTGAAATGATTCATCTAAAACTCATCTCTCAGTTGTGACAGTAAAACCCAATGATTTGGAGACTTTCTTCAATTTAGGTTAAAATTATGAAGTAACACAAGCATGAATTCTCGACATCTCTGACTCCAGATGGCACAATGAGTGTACTGACTAGTCTCCCTTCATCTAAAATCTAATTAATATAATAACACATGGACAAAACTTTAAGAAGAATAAATCCATACCAGTAGAGATAGTGTCATGAAGAAAGGTTATTAGTAGATTACAGATTTCAACAAATTTTTTAGAAAAGGAAATTCTAATGGGAGTGTTTTAACAAACAGAGTGTAGAAAAGGGAGCTATATATCAGAATACCCAGAGGATCATGCACAGAATACAGACAAATGATCTCTACTTGTAACACTCAAAGACACTTCAGATTTGAGTTCAGATGGGAGTGGGAAGAGATGATGAACTGAAATTAATTGAAAGGCTATGACAGAGAATAGGTTCTTGAAATCCAGCCTATGTCTTAGCTCATACTATACCTTCTTGCCAGCATAGAATACAGATTTCCTTGGTAGGGAAATTCATTCTCTAGTAGGAATTAATGCTATTTTTTTTTTGACCTTGGAAAAAAAACTTTATTTCAGGTTTACTTTCTTCCTTTGTTAGAAGGACATTATCAATAGTCTTTACCTCATAAGGTGAACTCTCCCATTCTTTTTTTTTTTTTTTTTTTTTCAGTTTAAGGTATTTATTTTTCCCCCCAACAGCTCTCCCTTTCAGTCCAAATAATGGTTCTTTTTCTTATAACTATAAATACAATACAAAACAACAGAAATAAATAGGCCACGATTATAAGAGTTATATGGCTTAGCATACATTCCCAATGTCCAGTCCATATGTATCTGGCACCTGAATTTAACATTCTACTATCTAACCATCTCCATGAGTTTAAAGTTCTATATCTAACTCAGCTTTCATACTAACTTGCCTCATAATTTTAAAAATATCTTCTTAGATCCAGAACACCCTCTTGATTCCTAAACAACTCAAAATTTAACTATGAGACTCTAGGTATCTATTCTTCAACCACCTCAGAGACCTGAGAGGGATAAATGTATCTGATTATATAGGAAGTGCAGGGCCTGCAGCTTCCAAAACTAAAAAATGACATACCAGTGGCTGCCTGGACAGTTCCCATTTTCTCTCCATACATTACAGCATTAATCTTCAGCCATTTGGCCCCATTTCTCTGACAGACATTGGTTGTAGAGCAGGAATTATGAAGGACTTACCTACCCTGTCTTGGCAGAGCTAGGCTGTCGACTTACCTGCTTCCAAGTTTTGTCCTTTTTGGACAGAAGTCCTCCTTTCTCTCCTATATAGGAGTGAACAGACTTGAGAAAAATGGGACATAGACATAGTATAGGAAAGAACAAGAAAAAAGGACAGATTATTGAATATAGCTTTATACCTTTGTATACTGATACAAAATTAATATTATATTTGGCTAAATTGGTATTGATCATTGTATATTAATGCAAATTTAAGATTGTATAGGGCTACATCGGTATTGAACTTTGTATATTGATACAAAATTAAGATTATATTTGGCCACAATGGTATTGACCCTTGTATATTGATGTAAAATTAAGATTGTATTGGGCTACATCGGTACTGATCTTTGTATATTGATACAAAATTAAGATTATATTTGGCCACATTGGTATTGATCTTTGTATATTGATACAAAATTAAGGGTAACGCTTCTTAAAGGTATTGTTTGTAGTAATACTTAAAAATGAAATGTCAAGTTTTGACCTCTCGCTACCAACCGACATAAACTGTTTAGGATAATTAAGAAATGGAAACTAATAGTCATGAAAACGTGTCATTTTGTTAGTTACTATGACAGTCTATCACAGTTATTTTCTAAGCTACTCAGAAATCAAGTTGCTAAGAGACAAGCAATATTTGCTTATCTAAATATAAGAGATAGATAGGGCATCTTCAAAAACCTCAAGAGATCTGCAGAATATGGCATTCAAAGATGTTTTCTTAGCTTAAGATTTTTTGATATCGAGACATGTCAGCTCCTGACAGCACCCCCTATTCTACTCCAAGTAGAAGATGAGCATTGAAGAATCTCCAGTGGGAGATGATTGAATTGGTGGTAAGCCGTTCTCTTGGCAAGAAAAACCCCTTGCTTCAACTGTAGACAGAATGTTGTCCAAAAAGGACAAAACTTGGAAGCAGATAAGTTGACAGCCTAGCTCTGCCAAGACAGGGTAGGTAAGTCCTTCATAATTCCTACTCTACAATCAATGTCTGTCAGAGAAACGGGGCCAAATGGCTGAAGATTGATGCTGTAATGTATGGAGAGAAAATGGGAACTGTCCAGGCAGCCACTGGTATGTCATTTTTTAGTTTTGGAAGTATAAATATTTTTTATCTACTTGGATAAGTTGGCTTAAAAAGAATTGAGACAGAGTGCACTGTAAAACCCATTGTGGGTTGAGCATCTACTTCACATTCAAGATCATCCTGCCTCATCCTTCCAAGTGCTGAGATTATAGAAATGTACCACCATACCTGCCTAAAAATTGTTTTTAGTCCTACTTTTGAGAGTTATCATGAATGGGTATTGTATTATATCAAGCATATCCATATCAATAGAGACTTTCCTGCAATTGTCTATTGATTTAATCATATAATTTAATTTTAAATGTTAACTCAACTTTCCCAGTATAAACCCAGATTGATGAGCTTATATAGTTCTTCTTATATATTGCTGAATATTGGTATGCTAATGTTTTATTGAATAATTTTGTATTTATGTTCATAAGAGAAGTATGCCTGTGGTTTTCCTGTCTTAGAACACCTTTGTGTAGCTTTAGTATTGAAATAAGTCTCAAAGAGTTTGATTTTACTTTCTGGAAGAGTATGTAGAGAATAAGAAGAAGAATCAAAGTTATCCTATAATAAGTATTTGCAATCCTATTGAGGTCCTATTCATCCTAACTGTTTGAAAGAATTCATTCAAGAACACATCTGAAAGCTTGTGCTTTCTTTTCAATTGGGTTATTAGATGTCATTATGTGAACGTTCATTTCATGGAGTTCATTATGATGACTTCTTTTGCAACTGTGATGTGGGAAACTTATTGTTTTCCTCCTTTGGTCAAGTTGACTAGAGATTGATTACATTTCTTCATCTTTAAAATTTTTTATTATTAAGATTTATTTATTTTATTCATGTGTATGTGCATGTGCTTAATATGTGTGCCATATGTGTGCTGGTGCTCATGGAGGCCAGAAGAAGACAGCTGGTGTACTGGAGCTGTATTACATGTGGTGGTGAACTGAACCAAACTTGAACCCTTTAGAAGAATAGGAAGTGATATTATTGTTATCATCATCATCATCATAATTATTATTATTTAAAACTATTTTAAAATTTAAATATATTTGATCATATTCTTCCCCTCCCTCAAGTCCTTCCAGATCTTCTTCATCAAAATTTAAGTTCTTTCTTTAAAAAAAAAAGCAAAACTCAATACAACAACAACAACAACAAAAAACATTTAAAACCAAGAAAACAAAAACACTTCCTAATAAAAACAGTAATACCAAATTGTAATCAAATAGAAGTAGAATAAGAAAAAACTTTGGAGTCCAATTATATGTTGGTCAACTACTCCTGAACATAAGGTCTATCCTGAAGTGGTTGATATACCCAGTATTACTCTGTTGGAGAAAACCGATTTCCCTGTCCCAGCAGGTATAAGTGAAGTTCAGTTTTTAACCTTTACCATAGTAGGTAGATTTTCATCTTTCTATATATATATATTCATTATATATCTATCTTTATCTCTATCTCTATTTCATCTCTATATCTATCTATATCTATAACTATAATTATATCTATATAACTATAATTATATCTATATCTACATATAATTTGCTTATGTAATGAAATAAAATATAAGATAAAACAAAACCTATCATATCAAAGTTGAAGAAGACAAACCAACAGAATTGAAAAAGCCCAAGAGATGGTACAAGAATCAGAGACCTACTTATTTACATACTCAGGAATCCCATAAAACACTAAACTGGAAGCCATAGCATATATATACACAGAGGACCCACTACAAACCCATGAAAGTCCTGTGTATGCTGCTTCAGTCTCTATGAGTTCATATGACCTCATGTTCATGTTGATTTGGAGGGCTTTTTTTCTTCGTGTCCTTTATCCACTCTGCTCTTACATAAAATCTTGTCACCTCCTCTTCTATGGGGTTCTCTGAGCTCTGAGGGGAGGAATTTGATGGAGACATCCCACTTAGGAATGAGTGTTTCAAGGTCTCTCACTCTCTGTGTAATGTCTCACTGTGGGCCTCTATCTTTGTTCTCATCTGCAACAAGTGTTATGAACCACTGAAACAACTTTCTGGTTCCGTACGTACTGATCTTTAAGAAACCACTTCTTTAAATGTCGTCAATTTTATGTCTTGACTTTGTTTACAACTTGTGGTAGGACTCAGTAAAAGACAGCTTAGCATCTAGTGACAATAGGGAATTTGGTGTATCTTCATTTGTTGATATGGGTGGAGCCAGCTACGGCTGGACGATATGCCATTGAAAGCCACACAGATGACATCATAGACCATGAGAAACAATGGGAATCATGGGACCCTAGGATGCACTGCTGAAGGGTGTGTCTTGGGAAGCCCGCAAAAACAAAACGAACAAACAAAACAAAAAACACGGCAACGAGAATGCCGGAAATAACTCCAAGATCATCATGACACGCAATAAGATTTAAGTCAGGGGTTCATCGGCCTTCAGTTTTTCCTCCTCCTATTTGATCTCCTCCCTTCTTCACCCACTGAAAATCCATGCTGGGAAGGGAATAACAAGATACACCATTGTCAGAGTTGGATTGTTGAAATCCAACACAAAAACCTGTCACAGACTTGCTAAGGCAGAGTCCTTTGGAATCATCTACCTTGGAGCTCCAGAGCCCTGGAAAGGTGATCGAAACAACAGAATTGGAAGTGGTTAGGATAAGCCACTTGGTCTTGAATTATCTGGGCCCTGAGACCACGGAGGCAATTTGTGACTGATTGAAAAGACTGCCCCTACATTGGCAGTCCGAACAGAGTGACTTTATAAACTGGCCTTCCGAACAGACAAACAAGGCCCAACAGAGACTTTAACATTGAAAGACCTGTTGGGACAGACATAATCCAGGTCACTATACACAGACTGATGTCAAGAATATTAATAACCTTTTAAGAAACTTAAAAGTGTTAAGTATTTGTTTTTTACAGGCATTAAAGTGTTTAAGGTACTAAGATATTGTTAGATAGATTATAGATTTTAGAATTAAGGTTTAGGTTATAGGATTTAGATATATTATAGGTGATTGTTAACTATTAATAAATATAAGTGTGATAAATAAAAATATTCTGTTACAGGTGGTACCCATCACGGGGCAGTTGCAGAGCTTTGTCAGTTGGACTACTTGGTGGCAGTATACAATCCACAGCTCCCAGCAGTGCCATCTTTGAGGGTGACTAACATATTGTTCAGCCATAGCTGGCTCCACCCAGATCAAAATGTGAAGATATGCCAAGTTCCCTATTGTTGCTAGATGCTAATCTAAGCTATCTTTTACTATGTCCTACCATGACAACTGCACTGATATCTACTGTATTACTTTTAAACATTTTTTTCCTTTGGTCTGCATGAGTAATAAAATCGCACTTTTAAAAAATTTGCCATAGTTTATTGACTTTAGAATTTTATTCTTTAAAAGCATGAATTCAAATTTCCTTTTAAGCACTATCTTCATCATATTGTACAAGGAAAAATATGTTTTATCATTTTAGCTTAGTTTTAATATTAAACTTTTCTTTTAAACTTCCTTTGTCCTATGGGTTTAATCAAAATATTCAGTCTCTGAGTGTTAGGGAATTTTTTTTTTACTCACTTTCTTGTTGATTTATTTTATCATTTGGGACAATATTTGCATTATATCTGTTTTCATCTTGTTCATTTGTTAAGATATAGGAGCTAACATACTGCTATCTTATTGAACATTTTATTTGAGTTTACTGAAAGTGCTTATTCTTGTGTCATGCAGGATGAAGGAACTGATAAATACAAATTATAAGTAAGATTATTGTCTAGTGCTTTTGAGTTAATTGTATACTTAGCGATTTTCTTCTTGCCTTGTCTATTAATTACAGAAATGGGGCAAGCTATTTCAGCTATAGTATAATAATGGGTTCATGAGTTTCTGTGGAAATTCTGTCAGTATTTGTTTAATATCATATTTTGATGCACTATTATTTGGCACAAATGCTTTAGTATTATGTTTTTGTGGACAATTTGAATTCCTCATCATTATGTAATGACTCTCACCTCCTTAATAAATTTTCTTGTTCTACACTCCATTTTGTCCAAGATTAATTTAAAAAAATCCCAATTTCTCTCAATTAATTTTATTGTGACATACTTATTTCCATGTCTTTGAACTGCTTGATTCTCTATATTAATATACTATTTTTAGACAACAGATAGTTGAGTCTTATTTTATTAATCTGGTCCAACAATCTGTGCTATTAAATTAGTATGAATAGGTAATTCACATTGAAAATAATTAATTACATAATTGATAAATGTATTTTAACTGCTTATTTTTCTGTTTCTTAATTTCACCTTTTCTTTCTTTTTGAATTTTCTGGTTTTACTTTTGTTTGTTTTCTTACATTATACAGTTTCATGAAGTAGCTCGGCTTAGCTTGGAGTTTACTACCTTCCTGCCTCAGCCTCCCAAGTTCTGTGATTACAGGTGCATGTTACCCTGATTTTTGGGGTTTCCTGTTTTTAATTGAATGACGTATTTTCTTACATTTTTATCTAAGATGTTTATTTTGAATATTCACAGTAGTTTTACTAGCTAACTGCACTACTTCTTCTATAGAGCACACACCTTGTTCCCAATTTCTTCTTGCTTCTAATGACATTTGTGTCATTCATTTCATTATCCCTTGGTATATTCATTCACTTCATTATGATTCTTACTTTGAACAAGTATTGTTTTCACCTTTTATAGTTTATTTATTTTTCTACTTATTTTTGAATTAGCACACACACATTTATCTGCTAACCAAAGGAATGATCTGAGTCTAATCAACACTAGAAATGGGTTATATGTAAAGTGTTTGTGATAAATTTAATCAAACACCATAATGAGAAACAATACCATATTAAAGAAGGAATAAGGATATTTGCAATTTGCTCATTAAACTGAGCTTTTTCACTCTCACAGCTAATTCCTGTCCAGGGTAGTGATGAAATACATAGTCTACTTTTCATAGAACCGTGTACAGTACAGGTAACATTGTACATGACACAGCCCATCACTAATTTCACATTCTTCAGTTTGCTTCCTATTGTGCTTTTGGACCCATCCCAGCACTAATGCTGAACCAGGGTACCATCAATGGGGATGCAGATTCTTTGAGATCTTCTGATTTCTGCTGTCATTCCACCAAATGAATTTCCCAGATTACAATAGAACTCGTCTTTGTTACAACAGTGCTCTCAGTTTTTATGGTGGTATTATCACCATTACAAATGATAGTACAGTCTGCTTTGGCCATTGCACCCATTTGGAAGAACCACCTAGTTCTTCCATGTACTCTAAAAGTTTTTTTAGGAGAGCTTCCACAATGAAAACATAAGAGGCTTGTTTAGAACACAGAAAGTGATTGTTCAGGGATGGGCTCACACTCCACTCCTAAAAAGACTGAGAAACAGTGGCCAGGCAGGTAGAACAATCTCACTGGAAGGTAACATCATTGAAATTGAGGATCCAATCACAAGTGGCATAGTCAGAAGTACTGAGTGATACGAAAGGAAATTCAGTGGAGTTCTAAGATAAAAAATTGAATTTAACTATAAATGGATCACATTGTCAGGTGTTTGCTGTCTTTTGGAGACATTCACCACATCCAAGTATATTATGGAGAAAATCCATTTGGAGAACAATGGGACAGCATCTGAAGGGGACAAAGGGCAAACGGGAGAGAAATAGGCAATTGACATGTCACTAAAAAAGCCATCTGAGGTGCTGTGTTGAAGGCACACAACAAAAGAGAAATGAACAGTAAAATCCTTGAGAAAACAGCAGCTTAGCGGCAAAGATATTTCTCCCAGACAGGAATAGCTTCTCTGAAATCAGACTACAAAAGAAGAGTGAATAAAAACAGTCACTTTTTTTTTAGTAGATTCTATGCAATATGGAAGCATCTCATTTGATCACTCTCATTTTTTTCATTTTTAATGTTTATTTATTACTTCAGGTTATATCTCCATCACAGTGCCTTCTTTCCACCCCTCCCAGTCCTGCCCTCCCACCCTCTACCCCCTCATTTTTGCTTTGAGGAAATATGTCTGCCTCTGACAGAGAGGAAGTGAATAGGAGGCTGGAGATGATGCATTGAATACAAAAGGTAAATTTGAGGTAACTGCCATGACACAGAAGAGAGAAACCTTTGACAGCATTTGGCAGCTTCTGTCACTGCAGCGGATAAGCTTCCAGGCTTTGTCCTTTTTAAATTCTTACTTTAATCCCCTTTGGCAGCTTTACTCTTCAGGACATTGCCATAAATCTAACATGTGGGGTAGTACATAATGATGGTGACCTCCTGATGTTCAGACCCTGTGTAATCTTCTTACCTGAAGTATAAGCTGGACATGACAACTTGCTTATAACAATGACAAAAAGCTAAAAATGTATTGTTACTTGTGAGATCAGCTTGTGAAAGCAATGCCTTCCATCTAGTTTACTTACATGGTAAAACCAATTGTCATGTTTTTAACTGCTCTGAGAGATCTCCATGGCAAGGAATGAAGAGAGAAGCCTTTGGCTAGTATCTGGTGGGAACATGAGGTCTTCAGTCTATCCATTTATGAGGGCCTTAATATTAACAATCTCCAGATGACCAAGTATCTGCATGCATCTTTGCCGTGTTGGATCTGAGATGACTGCTCCATCCAGCAATTTGATTGCAGCCTTGTGAGAAAAGATGAGAGTAAAAAGGCCCAGCAAAGCTTGTTCTGGTTTTGATTTCCCTGTGACATAATGAATACTGTCTTTAAGCTACCAAGCTTTAAGGTAATAGTAGCAGTGGACAATGAGTGCAGATATTATATCTTTTCTTATGTATTTAACTTTTATGAGCAACTAAAGAAAGTGAAATATAAACTACGTGTGTTGTGAGGTTAGGATAGTTTCTGAACAGAAAGAGCTTGCCCTAAATGTAGATGCTCTCATTGATGAATCCAAGTCTTCTTTAGTAGTTAGGAAGAATTGTTTCTCAGTGTTGTTGATTAAACTGGTGACAGTATGTATATGTGGAAAGACTTTAAGTTTGAGCTATTTCTCTTTCTGGAACATAGGATGGCCAACCAACAATCTTATCCTCCAATTTTCAATAAGATATGTGTCAGAAAATATTCTATCCCAGTGTCTATTATTAGTAAAATAAAGTTTCTCAAATTTTTAAGATTAATTTCAACCTTAATTTTTATTCTCAGTTAAGTATCTGAAAGGGAGCTATTCAAACCAAGTTATATCATAAAGAAAACATAAGGATTATGCAATAGACCCCGACATACAGTTTTCACACGTGAAGTCTAGAATATAGAAAGTATTCCCTTCTCACGTTACAGCAGCCCCTCTCTACTAACTGAAGAGGAACTTCTCCATGAAAGGCCACAGTGTACAGAAAATGAGTTTGATCTCACTAGTTTTCATGCTTATTTTATTTGTACTGAAGTGAAGAGTCAGCAGATTGAAGAGAAAATTTATTAGGGATCATAACTAAGGTGTCTCCATGGCAATAAAAACTGTATATCAGGTTAGGTCACTGCTCTGAAAACTTTATAACCTGTTGGATGTGTTGAGGGAACCGATCCATTGCGAAAAGCAGAGGAGAATAGGGATGACATTTTCAAATAGGATAGGGATTGCTGGGAAAGGAATCCCTCATACTTTGTTATATACTAATCTGATTGGTATCCTTGCATGGCAATGCTAGATGTGATAGTGGAAGCTCACTTTCTTTGTTATGGAGCTGCTATCATGTTCTGAGTCCTAAAAGAATGAGCACTACACATATCTAAATTAAGACAGTGAAAGACCTAAGTTCACCATGGCATTAGTCCCAGGCAGCAACTATTGTAAGTTTGCAAATACAGAACATGAACCATAATTGCCTAGGGGACAGTGTCACTCTACATGTGCTTGTCATCGCAGCTCTCTAGGCAACTAGTGAGACTTAATCACAAAATCGGTAGCATGTTATTTCCATTTTAATTTTTGTGATTATTGATCATTTCCTTATTCTATCTTGAAATGGTCTTCATTTGACACTTTTAGGGAGGAATCTTGATATTTGTGACCGAAAATACTTAGTTTTTAAATACTGCTCAAAACAGGCAATTATTTAAATATTTGCTACACAGACTTCAGCATTGTTATTTTCTCTGCTCTGGATTTCTAATAGTCATAATTGGTATTTGGCAGTTCTAACTGAAACTGATAGTGGAGGAGGGGTTTGAGTGGCACTAACTACAGCTAGAAATTAGCTTACAATTTTCAGAATTATATTTTTCATGCTTCCTACACACTCTGACTCATAGGCTGACCCTTGCCTATCTAATATGAACAGACCTAACTGGTTCCTCATATAAGAAAAAATCTAGAGTTCATGCAGTTAATTGGATACAAAGCATATGGGATTTTTTTTTTGGTGAAATGATTCATCTAAAACTCATCTCTCAGTTGTGACAGTAAAACCCAATGATTTGGAGACTTTCTTCAATTTAGGTTAAAATTATGAAGTAACACAAGCATGAATTCTCGACATCTCTGACTCCAGATGGCACAATGAGTGTACTGACTAGTCTCCCTTCATCTAAAATCTAATTAATATAATAACACATGGACAAAACTTTAAGAAGAATAAATCCATACCAGTAGAGATAGTGTCATGAAGAAAGGTTATTAGTAGATTACAGATTTCAACAAATTTTTTAGAAAAGGAAATTCTAATGGGAGTGTTTTAACAAACAGAGTGTAGAAAAGGGAGCTATATATCAGAATACCCAGAGGATCATGCACAGAATACAGACAAATGATCTCTACTTGTAACACTCAAAGACACTTCAGATTTGAGTTCAGATGGGAGTGGGAAGAGATGATGAACTGAAATTAATTGAAAGGCTATGACAGAGAATAGGTTCTTGAAATCCAGCCTATGTCTTAGCTCATACTATACCTTCTTGCCAGCATAGAATACAGATTTCCTTGGTAGGGAAATTCATTCTCTAGTAGGAATTAATGCTATTTTTTTTTTGACCTTGGAAAAAAAACTTTATTTCAGGTTTACTTTCTTCCTTTGTTAGAAGGACATTATCAATAGTCTTTACCTCATAAGGTGAACTCTCCCATTCTTTTTTTTTTTTTTTTTTTTTCAGTTTAAGGTATTTATTTTTCCCCCCAACAGCTCTCCCTTTCAGTCCAAATAATGGTTCTTTTTCTTATAACTATAAATACAATACAAAACAACAGAAATAAATAGGCCACGATTATAAGAGTTATATGGCTTAGCATACATTCCCAATGTCCAGTCCATATGTATCTGGCACCTGAATTTAACATTCTACTATCTAACCATCTCCATGAGTTTAAAGTTCTATATCTAACTCAGCTTTCATACTAACTTGCCTCATAATTTTAAAAATATCTTCTTAGATCCAGAACACCCTCTTGATTCCTAAACAACTCAAAATTTAACTATGAGACTCTAGGTATCTATTCTTCAACCACCTCAGAGACCTGAGAGGGATAAATGTATCTGATTATATAGGAAGTGCAGGGCCTGCAGCTTCCAAAACTAAAAAATGACATACCAGTGGCTGCCTGGACAGTTCCCATTTTCTCTCCATACATTACAGCATTAATCTTCAGCCATTTGGCCCCATTTCTCTGACAGACATTGGTTGTAGAGCAGGAATTATGAAGGACTTACCTACCCTGTCTTGGCAGAGCTAGGCTGTCGACTTACCTGCTTCCAAGTTTTGTCCTTTTTGGACAGAAGTCCTCCTTTCTCTCCTATATAGGAGTGAACAGACTTGAGAAAAATGGGACATAGACATAGTATAGGAAAGAACAAGAAAAAAGGACAGATTATTGAATATAGCTTTATACCTTTGTATACTGATACAAAATTAATATTATATTTGGCTAAATTGGTATTGATCATTGTATATTAATGCAAATTTAAGATTGTATAGGGCTACATCGGTATTGAACTTTGTATATTGATACAAAATTAAGATTATATTTGGCCACAATGGTATTGACCCTTGTATATTGATGTAAAATTAAGATTGTATTGGGCTACATCGGTACTGATCTTTGTATATTGATACAAAATTAAGATTATATTTGGCCACATTGGTATTGATCTTTGTATATTGATACAAAATTAAGGGTAACGCTTCTTAAAGGTATTGTTTGTAGTAATACTTAAAAATGAAATGTCAAGTTTTGACCTCTCGCTACCAACCGACATAAACTGTTTAGGATAATTAAGAAA
>CAJQZJ010016906.1:0-12836 GCA_907164525.1 Lophiomys imhausi | reverse complement strand
ACACATGGCCAAAGGTCCAAGAAAAAATAGAAATCAAGGAAATATGATTTCAACAAAGCAGAATTATCCTAGCTCATCCAATTCGGGTAACCTCACACCAACAGTAACACATGAAAACGATGACAATTCTGCATTATGGAAAGTGATAGAGTCCCTTCAAGAAGAACTTAAATCTATGAAGGTATTCAAAGAAGCCACAATTTTACAAGCCAAAACAATGAACAATACCATTAAAGAACTCCAAGCCAAGGTGACAGAGCTTGAACAGGAAAAAGACAAAGCAATGAAAGATTTTCAGACAAAAACAAGTAAGCTGGAGAAGGAAATGTACAAAACGAACAAAACCATACAAGACAAGAAAATAGAAATAGAAACAATAAAGAAAACACAGTCAGAGTTCAAAGAGTAAGTGGAGAACCAAGGGAAGAGAACAGGAACTACAGATGCGAGTATCAACAATAGGATGCAAGAGATGGAAGACAGGATCTCAGGCATGGAAGATTCGATGGAAGAAATCAGTACAACATCCAAAGAAAATGAGAAGGCTAAAAAAATCTCTCACCCACAACATCCAAGAAATCAAGGACTCAATGAAAAGACGGAACCTAAGAATCATAGGCATAGAGGAAAGAGAAGACTCCCGACTCCAAGGTCCAGGAAATATTTTCAACAAAATCATAGAGGAAAACTTCCCAAACCTGAAAAAAGAGATGCCAATAAAAATCCAAGAGGCTTACAGAACACCAAACAGATTAGATCAGAAAAGAAACTCCTCTCACCACATAATAATTGAAACACCAAATGTACAGAACAAAGAAAGAATATTAAAAGCTGTAAGAGAAAAAGGTCAAGTCACATACAATGGCAGACCCATCAGAATTACACCTGACTTCTCCTCAGAAACTTTAAAAGCTAGAAGGGCCTGGACAGATATCCTATAAGTCCTGAGAGATCATAGGTGCCCAGGCAGACTACTATACCCAGCAAAACTCTCCATCAACATAGATGGAGAAAACAAGATATTCCATGACAAAATCAAATTTAAACACTATCTACCCACAAACCCAGCCTTACAGAAAATTCTAGAAGGAAAATTCCAACCCAGAAAAGAAAACTCCACCCAAGAAAACAAAGGGAATAGAAAACCCCTCAGCAACTATACCAAAAGAGGCACAGGACCATCACCTATACCAAACTAATGGGAAATAACAACCCCAGGTCACTAATATCCATCAACATCAATGGACTTAACTCCCCAATAAAAAGACACAGGTTCACGGAGTGGATCCGCAAGCAAGACCCAACCTTTTGCTGCATACAAGAAACACATCTCACTACCAAAGATAGACACTACCTCAGAGTAAAGAGCTGGGAAAAGGTTTTCCAAGCAAATTGACCCAGGAAGCAAGCTGGAGTAGCCATCCAAATATCAAACAAAACACACTTCCAACTGAAGTTAATGAAAAAAGACAAAGAAGGGCATTATATACTCATTAAAGGGAATATTCATCAAGAGGAAATCTCAATACTGAACATCTATGCCCCAAATACAAAGGCACCTACTTTCGTAAAAGAAACACTTCTAAAACTTAAATTGCACGTCGATCACAACACATTAGTAGTGGGAGACTTCAACACCCCACTCACAACAATGGACAGATCATCAAGACAGAAGACAAACAGAGAAATATTGAGTCTAACAGAGATCATGAAACAAATGGACCTAACAGATATCTACAGAACATTTCACCCAAACACAAAGGAATACACCTTTTTCTCAGCACCACACAGAACCTTCTCCAAAATCGACCACATAGTTGGACACAAAGATAGTCTCAATAGATACAAGAAAATTGAAATAACACCATGTATCTTATCAGACCACCACGGAATAAAGCTGGTCTTCAACAGCAAAAGAATCAACAGAAAGCCTACACACACATGGAAATTGAACAGCTCCTTACTGGATGACCACTGGGTCAGGGAAGAAATAAAGAAGGATATCAAAGACTTCTTAAAATCCAGTGACAATGAAGACACAACATACCCAAACCTACGGGATACAATGAAAGCTGTACTACGAGGAAAGTTCATAGCACTAAGTGCTTTCAAAAAGAAAATTATGACAGCTCATATTAGTGAATTAACAGCTAAGCTGGGTGAATCGGAAAAAAAAGAAGCAAGTACTGCCAAGAAGAGCAGAAGGCAGGAAACCATCAAACTTAGAGCTGAAATCAATAACTTAGAATCAAAAAGAACTATACAAAGAATCAATGAAACCAAGAGTTGGTTCTTCGAGAAAATCAACAAAATAGACAGACCCCTAGCCAAATTAACTAAAAGACAGAGGGAGAAAACAGAAATCAACAAAATCAGAAATGAAAAGGGAGAAATAACAACAGACATCGAGGAGATCCAGAAAATATTCGGGTCCTACTTTAAAAATCTATATTCCACCAAATTTGAAAACCTAAGCGAAATGGACAATTTCCTCGATAAATTCCACCTACCAAAACTAAATCAAAATCAGATTAACAGCGTAAACAGCCCAATAACACCCAAGGAAATAGAAACAGTCATTAATAATCTCCCAACCAAAAAAAGCCCAGGGCCAGATGGCTTTAGCACAGGATTCTACCGGACCTTCAAAGAGGAACTAAAACCATTACTCTTCAAACTCTTTCACCACATAGAAACAGAAAAAACCCTGCCAAACTCATTCTATGAGGCCACTGTCATTCTGATTCCTAAACCACACAAAGACCCAACAAAGAAAGAGAACTTCAGACCAATCTCCCTCATGAACATAGATGCAAAAATACTTAATAAAATACTAGCAAATCAAATTCTAGAACACTTCAAAAGTATCATACATCATGATCAAGTAGGCTTCATCCCAGGATTGCAGGGATGGTTCAATATACGAAAGTCTATCAATGTAATTCACCACATAAACAAGATGAAAGAAAAAAACCACATGATAATCTCGCTAAATGCAGAAAAAGCATTTGACAAAATCCAACACCCCGTCATGCTAAAAGTTCTGGAGAGAACGGGCATACAAGGACCATACCTAGAAATAATAAAGGCAATATACAGCAAGCCAGTGGCCAACATCAAATTAAATGGAGAGAAGCTTGAAGCATTTCCTGTAAACTCAGGGACAAGACAAGGATGTCTACTTTCACCATATCTCTTCAATATAGTACTTGAAGTCCTTGCTAGAGCAATAAGACAACTAAAGGAGATCAAAGGGATAAAAATTGGAAATGAAGAAGTCAAATTATCCCTATTCGCAGATGATATGTTAGTATACATAAGCGACCCCAAAAACTCCACCAAAGAACTCTTACAGCTGATAAACAACTTCAGCAAGGTGGCTGGATACAAAATTAACTCAAAAAAATCAGAAACCCTTCTTTATACAACAAACAAATATACCGAGAACG
This sequence comes from Lophiomys imhausi, assembly GCA_907164525.1. Lineage (NCBI taxonomy): Eukaryota > Metazoa > Chordata > Mammalia > Rodentia > Muridae > Lophiomys > Lophiomys imhausi. The sequence continues at coordinate 9,387 of CAJQZJ010016906.1, read as the reverse complement.
AAATAAGGGAAACAACCCCCTTCACAATAGCCACAAACAATATAAAATACCTGGGGGTAACTCTAACCAAGCAAGTAAAGGACCTATATAACAAGAACTTCAAGCCCCTGAAGAAAGAAATGGAAGAGGCCTTTAGAAGATGGAAAGATCTCCCATGCTCATGGATAGATAAGATCAACATAATAAAAATGGCTATCCTACCAAAAGCAATATATAGATTCAATGCAATTCCTATCAAAATACCAACACAATTCTTTATAGACCTGGAAAAAGCTAGTCTCAACTTCATATGGAACAACAAAAAGCCCAGAATAGGTAAATCAGTCCTGTACAATAAAAAAGCATCTGGAGGGATCACCATCCCAGATTTCAAGCCATACTACAGAGCAATAGTAATAAAAACAGCATGGTACTGGTATAGAAACAGACCAGTGGATCAATGGAATCGAATTGAAGACCCAAACATGGACCCACACACTTATGGCCAACTAATCTTTGACAAAGAAACCAAAACCACACAATGGAAGAAGGCAGCATCTTCAACAAATGGTGCTGGTCCAACTGGATGTCCACTTGCAAAAGAATGAAATTAGACCCATAGCTATCACCTTGTACAAAACTTAAATCCAAGTGGATCAAAGACATTAACATAAGACCGGCCACACTAAATATACTAGAAGAAAAATTAGGAGAAACCCTCGAACTCATTGGCACAGGTGACAACTTCCTGAACAGAACACCAACAGCTCAGTACCTGAGATCAACAATCAATAAATGGGACCTCATGAAACTGAAAAGCTTCTGTAAGGCAAAAGACACTGTCATTCGAACAAAACGGCAACCAAGAGACTGGGAGAAAATCTTCACCAACCCCACATCTGATAGAGGGCTATTATCTAAAATCTACAAAGAACTCAAGTAACTAAATGCCAAGAAACCAAATAATCCAATCAAAAAATGGGAGACGGAGCTAAATAGAGAATTCACAAAGGAGGAATCCCTAATGGCCGAGAGACACCTGAAGAAATGCTCAACATCCTTAATCATCAGAGAAATGCAACTCAACACGACTCTGAGATTCCATCTAACACCTGTCAGAATGGCTAAGATAAAGAGCTCAAATGACAGCACATGCTGGCGAGGGTGTGGAGAAAGGGGAACCCTACTCCATTGCTGGTGGGAGTGCAGGCTTGTGCAACCACTATGGAGGTCTGTCTGGCAATATCTTAGAAATCTTGGAATAACCTTGCCTCAGGACCCAGCCATACCACTTCTGGGTATACACTCAAAGGACCCCTCACGGAGACATAGGGAAGTCTCCTCATCTATGTTTATAGCAGCCTTATTTGTAATAACTAGAAATTGGAAACAACCCAGATGTCCCTCAGCTGAAGAATGGATTTAAAAACTGTGGTACATCTATACAATGGAATATTACTCAGCTATCAGAAACAATGAAATCATGCAATTTGCAACCAAATGGATGGATCTAGAGAAGCTCACCCTGAGTGAGCTAACCCAGAATCAGAAGGATGCACATGGCATTTATTCACTTATAGTAGGATTTTAGCTATATTGTACAGGATATCTGTACTACAACCAACACACCAAAAGGAACATGGACATAAACTTTTTTTTTCTTTTTCTTTTTCCTTTTCCTTTTTTCTTTTTCTTTTTCCTTTTCCCGTTTCTTTTTCCTCTCTTTTTTGTTGTTATTCTTTGTTTTGTGGGTTTGTGTGTTTGTTGGTCTTTTTTTAGTATTCCCCCTGTAGCAAGGAGACACCTTTCATTGGCAGTACTGCCTCGTAGGCCCCCGGTGAATGAAGAGGCTCTTGGCCCTCATATGACTCCTGATCTGTGGTGAGAGAATGTTAGGCAGGGACACTCCACCCCAGAGGAACAAGACAGAAGGTCAGGGGGTAGAGCATGGGAGGGTGGGGCTGGGAAGTGGGAAAAGAGGACAATATGATAAGGATGTAACCTGAAGCAACAAACAAATAAATTTATTAATTAAAAAAAAAGCTGGTAACAATGCTAAAAGCCTGTAAATAAAATAAAGGATACAGCCATTCAACCTGGTTTTATAACCCTCCAAGTGTCAAAAAAACGTAGAGCTAAGGTAAATACATGAGAATTGTGTTGTTAACCCATGCCTTTAACTTCAGCAGAGATGGGAGGAGCACCATAGAGTTAGTGGTCTTATAAATTCTAGAGTTACATGGACAGGGTGTGAGGGTGCACACCTTTAATCCCATCATTCAAGAAGAGTACACCCTTAATCCCAACACACTAGAGACAGAAACAGTAAGATCTCAGAGCTCAAGGTCAGCCTGATACAAAACAAACTCTAAATAGAGAAAAACTTCTATCCAGGAGTGGTGGAACACATCTTTAATCCCTTCAGATGGGAACCACAGGTCTCTGATCCCAATAATTAGAATGCAGAGACACACACATAGGATTTGGAAAGACCTAAGTTTAAAAGCTACTTACAAAAGGCGTACTCAATACAAGCAAATTGCCCTTTGAAATATCAAAATATATACACTAAAGCTGGTTTAGCTCCAAAATAACAAAATAATTTCTTCTTTAACCCAGATTGAAAGATAACACTTTATATATTGTCAAAAAACCAAATTTGCTTCAGGAGAAATATTACCTAGCCCCCCCCCCAAAAGAAGAGGGTAATTGTCCCAGAGTTAGGATTAGGGCAGGGCTCTGTTCTTATCTTTCCAGGAGAATCAAAGCATCCATTGAAGGAACCCAGGGACAACTGGACAACGGAAACCTCAGCAGAAAACAGAATCAGACACCAAAGAAGACGAGTGACCCAGTTGATTCAGCCTGACAGACTCCCTCAATAGCTGTCTACATCAAAAGCCTACAACCACAACAATTCAATATCGCTAAGACCGTTCAGCTCTACACAAGGCCCCAGCCAGAACCTCAGTAAAGTCTGCAAGATCAGCTTCTGCCTTCAAACTCCTTAGGACATTTAAACAGCTGAGAACAGAAGGACTGAACATAAAAGGATTGTACTAACATTTTTAACCATTTTTCCATTTTGGTTCGGGCCCCAAAACCGGTTTACTATGACCTAAATCAGCAGGAAGTCATTTTAAGAGAGCGATGTCCCATGCCCAGAGGGTGGGGAGGGTGTTTCTCTGCCCCCCCCTTTTTAGTTATTTGAAGGACAACTGAAAACTCTGTTATTTAGGGGAAGAGATTACAAGCTGTTAAATGGTCCTGTTTAACGGGTTTTGGAGGTTAGATCCAGGGACTTCCTACTTTTCCTTTTCTGTATCCTTCTTTCTCTCCTATGTAGGAGTGCATAGACTTGAGAAAAATGAGACATAGACATAGCACAGGAAGGACCAAGAAGAAGGGATAGATTATTGAATATGCCCTTATACCTTTGTATAGTGATACAAAATTAGTAGTATATTTGGCTAAAGTGGTATTGACCATTGTTTATTGTGCAAAAATAAGATCGTATTGGACTACATCGGTATTGATCTTTGTATATTGATACAAAATTAAGATTATAGTTGGCCACAATGGTATTGACCCTTGTATATGGATGTAATATTAAGATTGTATTGGGCTACATAGGTATTGATCTTTGTATATTGATACAAAATTAAGAGTATATTTAGCCACAATTGAATAGATCTTTATATATTGATACAAAATTAAAGGTAACGCTTCCTAATAGTATCATACCTAGAGATACTTAAAAATAAAATGTGAAGCTCTGGCCTCTTGATACCAATCGTCTAAAGCTGTTTAGGATAGTTAAGAAAAACAAACTCCTAGTCATGCAAACATGTCACTTTGTTAGCTACTATGACAGTCTATCACAGATATTCTCTAAACTACTCAGTAATCAAGTTGTTAAGAGACAAGCAACATTTGCTTATCTAAATACAAGAGATGGATAGGGCATCTTCAAAACCCCCAAGAGATCTGCAGAATATGGCATTCAAAGATGTTATCTTAAATTAAGATCTTTTTTTGATATCGAGGCATATCAGCTCCTGACAGCACCCCCTATTCTACTCCAAGTAGAAGATAAGCATCGAAGAATCTCCAGTGTGAGATGGTTGAATTAGTGGGAAGCCTATCTCTTGGCATGTAAAAACTCCTTGCTTCAACTGCAGACAGACTGCTGTCCAAAAAGGACAAAACTTGGTAGCAGGGAAGTCGACAGCCTAGCTCTGCCAAGACAGGTTAGGTAAGTCCTTCATAATTCCTGCTCTACAATCAATGTCTGTCAGAGAAACAGGACCAAAAGGCTGAAGACTGATGCTGGAATTTGTGGAGAGAAAATGGGAACTGTCCAGGTAGTCACTGGTTTGTCATTTCTTAGTATTGAAAGCTGCAGGCCCTGCACTTCCTATATAATCAGATATATTTATCCCTCTCAGGTCTCTGAGGTGGTTGAAGAATAGACAGCTAGAGTCTCATAGTTAAATTTTGAGTTGTTTAGGCATCAAGAGGGTGTTCTAGATCTAAGAAGATGGTTATAATAGTGATGCAAGTTAGTATGAAAGCTAAGTCAGTTATAGAACTTTAAATTCATGGAGATGGTTAGATGGTAGAAAGTTAAAGTCAGGGGCCAAATATGTATGAACTGGACATTGGGAAGGTATACTGGGCCATTTAACTCTCATAAATGTGGCATATTTATTTCTGTTGTTTTGTATAGTATTTACTGTTATTAGAGAAGGAACCATTTGTTGGACTGAAAGGGGAAGCTGTTGGGGGGAAGAGGGTGGAAGGGTGGGACAGGAAGGGGGAATAGGGAAGGGTTTGTGACTGAGATGTAACTTGAAGAAAAAAAATAAAGTATTTAATAAAAAAAAAACTATTCCTTTTCACATGTAAGTGGGTTTTTGAAAAAGGCATGGAGGGATTAAAAAGGACCCATTAGAACCCAGGTAGTGACTAATAACCCAACAGTGTTTAAAGTATGCATAGATTGAGGGGTGGAAGGGCCTGGATTAAAACCTCCATGTTTAATCAAAACCGTTCCTGTCCATTCAGCACCCTTAAGCAAGCTGGCTAAGGCCACAGAGAGCTTTTCAGCCTTGACTGTCACTGCCCTGGAGACCTACCTGGCAGTCTTCCTTCTTATACTCCTAGCTGGACTTGCTGAGCAAGTAACCGGGGTTCCTTGGGGTTTGTGAGTAAAACAAAAGCCCAGAGCAAACTAAATTTGGCCCTTGGGCTCAGGAAGGAGAGCCCTTTGTTTGAATACCACTGTGCCCATTTAAAATACTGTTTCTATTTCACTTGCAGGCTTCCAAAAGTCAACATTTAAGAGCATGAAGTGTTATTTGCACCACTTTTCCGTTAGCTTTACATTGTAATGAATAAACAGGGGGAAAGATGAGTTTCTTTAGAATTCTTCAGTGACCAAGGCACTAGAGGTCTTCCGCAATTGAATATGCAGGTTATTTTCATCATCCAGAGGCCTCAGTGGTGGTCCCGTCCTTCTCCTTGTCACCTCCTCATCTATCTGTGTCATATCCAAGCTGCCCTTAGCTCACAGGGTAAAGGTCTGTGCTGAGACAGAACACACTGCTCTTCTCTGACACCATGGGATACTCTCTTCACTAGGATCAGGAATGTGCTGCTGTGGCCCGTTCTCTAGGGTCCCTAGTCTTATACATGGTCCTGTGGATTTTATCTGACCAACTGTCTCTCATGCATGTCCTAGTCCATTTTCTTCTTATGCTAGATGCTTCAGGGAAATGAAAGCAGAGATTTAAGCATGTTGTTACATGTGATTAAATTAATCTCAGAAATTAAATTTCTTAGAAAATCTCTTAATGATAAACATTTGAAATTTGCAAGGTTTTAAGAGAAAGATGACTTACACTTTGAAGATGCTTGCCCATGCCAAAAAGATAGAAAAACAGAAGAAAACTGATCATTAATATTGGGCCTTTATAAAGCAGTGTTTCCTTTATTCTTAATCCTTACACATCTGGCCATATACTCCAGAAAGAGGTGAGAGAAAGGGTGAGCAAGCAGACAAGAGAATAGTCATTGATCGGCACTATAAAGACAGTCTTAAGTTGACCAACCAAAGAAAGTCCAGGGCCAGCAAACGCCATATGGTAAGAAGTTTTTAATGTGATGGAATCAACTGTGTGTGTGTATGTATGGTGGAGCAGGGAGGGTAGATGTAGGGAAACGTTAAAAACTGTATTGAAGAAACATTCTTTCCTTTTGCTTTTGAGGAGTAACAAAGTGAGTGCCTGTGATTTTTTTTCTAAGCCCAGGGCCTTTGTGTATGATTGTACAAGTTGTGAACCTCACAAAGGCTCCCTGTTAAGGGAAGGAGAAGAGTTGAATTTAACTGGTATACAGAAGTACAGTTATAGATAGAAACATCTTTTCTTTGCCTGAAGGAGTTCATCTGCCCAAAAAGGATAGCATGTTTCTCATTAGTATATAATATTTTTAAGGGCTCCCAAATTCTTCATTTCTCCATTCACAAAGAAATAGGGGCTACAGAGAGGCTAAGTTTTCTACTTCATCAGTAGAATGTTGGGAACACAACAAAATGACAACCTCTCTTTCCTACCTTTTGAAAACCTGAAATTTGGCTGATATGCTGGGGGGGAAGCCTAGACCACTTGAAAATATTCCATCCAGGTGTCTATGAGCAGTTCCAGCTACAGGGCCGGCCAACTGCCAGCAGCCAAAAAACAACACTCAGCTGCTGAGACTCCTGCTTCCTTGATTCTCCACCAGATACCTCAGACATGGTGGAACATAATACCTAAGTACTAAACACTGTGTCTACCTCCTGCCACCATGTTTAGGCATGGCTGATTGAGCAGTACTACCTATCAGTAACAGGAGCATTCTCTACCCAGGACCATCTCTGTTCCCTTAGAGACTCTATACAAGCTTCCAGTTGCCCTGACTTGGGCTGTGCCAGAACTTGGTCACCAGCTTGAATCCCCAAACAGGCACCATCACTACTCCCACATCATGGAGCCAGCTGTCCTTACTCTCTGATGTTCACAGCCCACATTTCTCAGCTTGGCTCATCTTTCCACCCCTGCTGTCTCTTGGCTCTGGATATTTGCCTATACAGATGCTCATGCCTGAATATTTCCTCCCTTTTCACCTTAACCCCCACTGTTGTCTTCTCCCCTTTGAACCCAGCATTATAATTACAATGCTACCAGAAGTTCTGGGGTCATTTAAGTCTTTAATTCCAAATGGTTTATAACACTAGAAAAAGCTACATTATCATCCCCAGTGGCTTCTGATAGAGTTTCCAGATACATCTCCCTCCAATGGCAGAAACAGAGGGAGTAATTCCAGAATCTTCTCCCTTAATATACAATGTCACATAGTAGATTCAGATGATAGCAGGAGAAGCCATTCCCATAGAGGAAGATCGAGTTCACCCTATCCCAGCAGAGCAAGTTCCAACATAATAGACTTTGGATTCTTTAAACTAGAACCTTAGAGTAAGCAAAATGGATAATGACACAGCAATCACATTTACCCTTCCTTGCTTTGGGCTGGAGGAGATGCTGCTGAGTGGGCGTTAATAGTCAACTTTCAGCCTCAGTTGGCTGCAGTGGGCTTTAGTGAAGCTGACGCTTTGAGTTAGGCTTTGATGGTTTAGAAGAAATTGCTTAAGAGCTGTGTGGCAAGGAACTCATTCCTTCTCCACTAACAGTTGACTTGGTTTCTTCTGCACATAATCCCCACCATGAACCAACTAGGACAATGGTGGCACCAAAAAAAAAGGATAGCTTCTGTGAAAGTAATGAATTAGATTTAGAAAGAAAAAAATGTACACAGAATGAAAATAAATGTTGGTCTCAAATATCATCTTTTGGGTATTATGAAAGGAGTCAGGCTTAATCTTTCAAATAACACTGATTAGGCAAAAATGATAGAATGTGAATGTCAAAGAGACTCACAGGAATAACTGGGAAATTGATAGACAGCCTGGGGTTTCTGAACCACTCCTTAGCAATTCCAAACTCATTCTCTGACATAGTATAGTCTGTGGGCATTGCGTGGGGAGATAAATGTTTGCTCCAGACTCAGCTTTAAAATTTGTAAGCAAAAGTAAACAGACTCTTTCCCCAGTGTCAAAGGCCCTGGTATGTCAACAAGTATTCTGGCAAGGAAAAAAATTAGCTATCTGAGCCAAGTGATGTCTGTCTGTCTCACTCTTTTCTACCATGCCCCCTATTCCTCTGCTCTGGTGTCTCTATTTTCTCAGGTAGCCCATCTCCTTTATACACCAAACTTTCATTTCTTGTTACAAGCCTCCTTTCAGCCAAATAACCTATTTATTGTAGTCGTTGGACCTTGGTAGAAATTCAAATGCAGTTTGGGGCTTGAGAGAGAGAGTTGTAGCAAGGCAGGATTCAGCCATCAGCGCTTCCATGTGGTGCAGAGATGACAGTTGTCTGCTGGCACAGAAGGACACCGAAGATGAACAGAGAAGAAGAATGGAATTCTGGAACCAAAGACCTAAGATGGGAAACAACAAAAACAAGTTTAACCCAGGGTACTGCTTTGCTTTCAGTACTGGGTTCACATGAAGAAGGAATAAAATATACAATTGCAAAACAAGAATGGAAATTGTAAGTGACTTCAGATGTCATGCAAAGGGACTTAGCCTCTACTCTTCACCATAGGAAGCCAAGGCTTCCGGGGTGGGATTTGCAAGATTCATCTCCCTCTCACTGCAGCCAACTCTCCTCTTCTCACTAGTCCCACTTACAAAAGAAAACTCTGTAGTCTCTGTTGTATTCTAGGTCATGAAAGTGGGTAAGAAATAATATCTATCATTAAATCATATGCATTGCCTGGGATTTTTGTTAATGGGTAACTAATGTCTGTGACTCTAAATGAAAATAAAGTTCAGAGATTATCTTTTAGATGAAAAAAATTACCTGAAATATAACTCCACTATAAATTCCTTGAAATAAGTCATTTGACACAGAAAATTTTTATTAGAGATCTTTAAGAGTCTCAGATAATTATTTACATTAAATAAAGCTGGACTGGAAGCCCTTGATTTGGTATCTCTTAATTTTCAGTTAAAATCCATTTAAACTCACATGAAAGCACGAGCGTGGGCGTGCGCACACACGGGTTCCACACACACACACACACACACACACACACACACATACACACACATACACACACACATACACACACACACATACACATACACACACACATATATACACACACACACACACACACACACACACACACACATACATACACACACACACACACACACACACACACACACACACACACACACACACACACACACACACACACACACACATACACACACACACACATATACACACACACACA
>CAJQZJ010016888.1:0-17161 GCA_907164525.1 Lophiomys imhausi | reverse complement strand
TTGCAAGTTAGTATGAATGTTGAGTCACATATAGACCTTTAAACTCAAGGAGATGGTTAGATAGTAGAATGTTAAAGTCAGGGGCCAAATATGTATAAACTGGACATTGGGAAGGTATACTGGGCCATTTAACTCTCATAAATGTGGCATATTTATATCTGTTGTTTTGTATAGTATTTACTGTTATAAGAGAAGGAACCATCTGTTGGACTGAAAGGGGAAACTTCTTGGGGGAAGAGGGTGGAAGGGCGGGATAGGAAGGGGGAATAGGGAAGGGTTTGTGACTGAGATGTAACTTGAAGAAAAAAAAATAAAGTATTTAAAAAAAGAAAGAAAAAAGAAAGAGTATAAGAGCCAGAGGGAATGGAAGACACCAGGAGAATAGGGCCCTCTCAATCAACTAAGCAAGGCTCATGTGAGCTCATGGAGACTGAAGCAACAAGCAGCAGCCCCCCACAGGGCTGCACCAGGTCCTCTGAAAATTTATTATGGCTTCCAGTGTAGTATTTTTATGGTATTATTGAGGGTGTCAATGATTGGGTCTCTAATTCTTGTGCCTTCTCTTGGCTCTTTTCCTGCTGTTGGCTCTCCCTGTCCAACACTGATATTATGGTTTTTGTTTTATCTAATTGTATTTTATTGTGTTATGTTTCGCTATTCCCTCTTAGAAATCTGTCCTTTCTAATGAGGGACAGAAATGGAGCGAATCTGAATGAGAGGAGAAGAGAGGAGGAATTGGGAGGAGTAGAAAGAGGGAAAACTGAAATCAGGATATATTGTATAAGAAGAGAATCTATTTTCAACAAAAGGAGGTGGCCTTCACCTGGGCTAGATTGCCTATCATGGGTGTGGGACCAGGGCAGTCTCACAGGATCTCACATTTAGAAAACATCCATCCTTTCTAATGCTTTGTGGATCCTGACTTAAAATAAAGATCTGGCTTGTGTTTTATTAGTTCTATAGGACAATGTCTTAACCTTCAAGATCTTGAAAACCTGATTCACAAATCTTCCTTTACAGGGTTTTGGCCTCACTCAAGTGGGACTCTCATCACTCAGACCCTGACCTAGGTCTCTTTCCCCCTATATATTCTTTCATGTTCTTCCATACTGTTTCTGTCATCCTCCAGCCCAGACTTGTGGTAGAAGTTAAGCCTTTTTAGTGAAATTAGTAGGCAGACTAGCTTAGCATAGATACTTGGATGGTGTCTTTTTAGGTTGCCGAGATGAAAACACCAGAAGCTTCCCTGTTGAAGGCGCATGGCTAATAAACCATGAAAGCAGTGAACCCTGGTGCCCCAAAGCGCCCCAAAAAAAAGCAAAGAACTGAGCAAAGTTCTGAAGCCATTTGGAAAGGTTTCCAGCTGTGAGCTTTAAAAAGTCAGCCTCAGTTTGACAGCTGGAATAGACTGACGTTAGAAACTGGCCACAATTTGGTAGTAGTAATAAATTGGCTTTACAAACTGGCAAAATAAGGCCCAACAGATTTCAAGCTTAAAAGATATTGCTACTGGGACTGCTGTAAACCAAACCAACAGACTTTAAGTTTAAAAGATACTACCTGATGGAACTACTGTAAACCAAGTCACCCTACATGGACCTACGCTAAGAATGTTGATATTCTTTTAAGAAAGCTAAAAGAGTGTTAATTAAATGCTTTTAGAAAAGGATTAGAGTGTTCTTAGCTATTGGGGTGCTTTTAGAGAGATTATAGATGATAGATTATAGTGTTTAGGTTATAGAATTTAGGTATTTTATAGATGGTGGTTAAGTATTAATAATATAAATGTGATAAATAAAAATTTTCTGTTACATAGGCTTAAAGTTCTTTAAGGTTGGTGGTTTTCATCCTACATCTCAGGAAGACCTGAGCACTGGCCAAGTGTCAGTATGGGCTTTGCATCCACCCTATAGCTTCTTGTGTTGAGGCAAGTTAATAGCTGGGCCAACAGCTTCCCTGCTCATTCATTCTACAGGCAATTAGGCATGGGCATCAAATCCATACTGATCCAAAGACAGAGAATATTTGAAAGAGATGGTGTGTAGAACTCAGAGGAATTCTAGGGTTTAGGGATCATTCATAGTGTTATGTGTCAATTTAGCTGATCCAAATGTCTGAATCCAGACGTGTGCACACATTCTAAATATTTCTGTGAGGTTTCTTACCGTAACATTTAATTGCTGAAATGTTAAAGCAAATTGACCTTCATTGTATGAATTTGGCCTCTTGTAATTTGTTGAAAGGCTGGATAGAGCAAAGTACAGACCAGCCTCTAGCAAAGAAAGTTCTGCCAGCGTGCTGTCTTTGGAATAAAAGTGCAGCACCTGCTCCTTCTCAATGGCCAGCATATCTGTCACACTAAAGATTCTGAACATTCCAGCACACGTAACCACAACAGCCAGCTCTCTAAAGTAAACCTAGAAACATTTAGTACAACCCTGAGCAATCTACCTATGTACCACTGTTGGAACAGGTAACCGCCAGAGGAGAGATCAATTTTCTTGCCTTGCCCCAACTCTGGCTGTATATATTTTCTTTTTTATCTTGTCAACTTCTTTTTTTATAATTTATTTTTATTTCTTCAAGTTACATCTCAATCACAATCCCCTCCCTACTCCCCCCTCCAGTCCCAACCTTCCACCCTCTTCCCCATCAACCCCCCATCATCTACCCATTTTTTTAAGTTTAAGGTATATCTTCCCCCCACCCAACAGCTCCCCCTTTCAGTCCAACAAATGGTTCTTTCTCTTATAACAATAAATACAATACAAAACAACAGAAGTAAATATGCCACAATTATGAGAGTTATATGGCTTAGCATACATTCCCAATGTCCAGTCCATATGTATTTGGCACCTGACTTTAACATTCTACTATCTAACCATCTCCATGAGTATAAAGTTCTATATCTAACCCAGCTTTCATACTGATTTGCATCACAATTTTAAAAACATCTTCTTAGATCCAGAACACCCTCTTGATTCCTAAACAACTGAAAATTTAACTATGAGACTCTAGCTATCTATTCTTCGACCACCCCAGAGACCTGAGAGGGATAAATATATCTGATTATATAGGAAGTGCAGGGCCTGCAGCTTCCAAAACTAAGAAATAACATACCAGTGGCTGCCTGGACAGTTCCCATTTTCTCTCCATACATTACAGCATGAATCTTCAGCTGTTTGGCCCAATTTCTCTGACAGACATTGATTGTAGAGCAGGAATTATGAAGGACTTGCCTACCCTGTCTTGGCAGAGCTAGGCTGTCGACTTAACCTGCTTCCAACTTTTGTCCTTTCTGGACAGCATTCTGTCTACAGTTGAAGCAAGGGATTTTTCTCACCAAGAGATAGGCTTGCCACAAATTCAACCATCTCACACTGGAGATTCTTCGATGCTCATTTTCTTCTTGGAGTAGAATGGGGGTGCTGTCAGGAGCTTACATGTCTCGATATCAAAAAATCTAAAGTTAAGAAAACATCTTTGAATGCCATATTCTGCAGATCTCTTGAGGTTTTTGAAGATGCCCTATCTATCTCTTTTTTAATTTATTTTTTATTTCATCAAATTACATCTCAATCACAATCCCCTGCCTACTCTCTCCTCCAGTCCCACCCTTCCACCCTCCTCCCCGTCAACCCCCCCATCCTCTTCCCTTCTTATTTTTTAGTTTAAGGTATTTCTTCCCCCCCCAACATCTCTCCCTTTCAGTCCAAAAAATGGTTCTTTTTCTTATAACTATGAATACAATACAAAACAACAGAAATAAATAGGCCACGATTATAAGAGTTATATGGCTTAGCATACATTCCCAATGTCCAGTCCATATGTATTTGGCACCTGACTTTAACATTCTACTATCTAACCATCTCCATGAGTTTAAAGTTCTATATCTAACTCAGCTTTCATACTGACTTGCCTCACAATTTTAAAAATATCTTCTTAGATCCAGAACACCCTCTTGATTCCTAAACAACTGAAAATTTAACTATGAGACTCTAGCTATCTATTCTTCGACCACCCCAGAGACCTGAGAGGGACAAATATTTCTGATTATATAGGAAGTGCAGGGCCTGCAGCTTCCAAAACTAAGAAATGACATACCAGTGGCTGCCTGGACAGTTCCCATTTTCTCTCCATACATTACAGCATGAATCTTCAGCTGTTTGACCCAATTTCTCTGACAGATATTGATTGTAGAGCAGGAATTATGAAGGACTTGCCTACCCTGTCTTGGCAGAGCTAGGCTGTCGACTTACCTGCATCCAACTTTTGTCCTTTCTGGACAGCATTCTGTCTATAGTTGAAGCAAGGGATTTTTCTCACCAAGAGATAGGCTTGCCACAAATTCAACCATCTCACACTGGAGATTCTTCGATGCTCATCTTCTTCTTGGAGTAGAATATGGGGTGCTGTCAGGAGCTGACATGTCTCGATATCAAAAAATCTAAAGTTAAGAAAACATCTTTGAATGCCATATTCTGCAGATCTCTTGAGGTTTTTGAAGATGCCCTATCTATCTCTTTTTTAATTTATTTTTTATTTCATCAAGTTACATCTCAATCACAATCCCCTGCCTACTCTCTCCTCCAGTCCCACCCTTCCACCCTCCTCCCCCTCAACCCCCCCATCCTCTTCCCTTCTTATTTTTTAGTTTAAGGTATTTCTTTCCCCCCCCAACATCTCTCCCTTTCAGTCCAAAAAATGGTTCTTTTTCTTATAACTATGAATACAATACAAAACAACAGAAATAAATAGGCCACGATTATAAGAGTTATATGGCTTAGCACACATTCCCAATGTCCAGTCCATATGTATTTGGCACCTGACTTTAACATTCTACTATCTAACCATCTCCATGAGTTTAAAGTTCTATATCTAACTCAGCTTTCATACTAACTTGCCTCACAATTTTAAAAATATCTTCTTAGATCCAGAACACCCTCTTGATTCCTAAACAACTGAAAATTTAACTATGAGACTCTAGCTATCTATTCTTCAACCACCTCAGAGACCTGAGAGGGATAAATATATCTGATTATATAGGAAGTGCAGGGCCCGCAGCTTCCAAAACTAAGAAATAACATACCAGTGGCTGCCTGGACAGTTCCCATTTTCTCTCCATACATTACAGCATCAATCTTCAGCCATTTGGCCCCATTTCTCTGACAGACATTGGTTGTAGAGCAGGAATTATGAAGGACTTACCTAGCCTGTCTTGGCAGAGCTAGGCTGTCAACTTATCTGCTTCCAAGTTTTGTCTTTTTTGAACAGAAGTCTGTCTACAGTTGAAGCAAGGGTTTTTTCTTGCCAAGAGAAAGGCTTACCACCAATTCAATCATCTCCCACTGGAGATTCTTCGATGCTCATATTCTACTTGGAGTAGAATAAGGGGCGCTGTCAGGAGCTGACATGTCTCGATATCAAAAAATCTTAAGTTAAGAAAACATCTTTGAATACCATATTCTGCAGATCTCTTGAGGTTTTTGAAGTATTTAGATAAGCAACTGTTGCTTGTCTCTTAGCAACTTGATTTCTGATTAGCTTAGAAAATAACTGTGATAGACTGTCATAGTAACTAACAAAATGACATGCTTGCATGACTATTAGTTTGCATTTCTTAATTGTCCTAAACAGTTTATGATGGTTGGTAGCAAAAGGCCAAAACTTCACATTTCATTTTTAAGCATTACTAGGTACAATACCTTTAAGAAGCATTACCCTTAATTTTGTATCAATATACAAAGATCAATACCAATGTGGTCAAATATAATCACTTGCATTTAGTCTACATACACATTCATCCCCGATCTGTCTATGTTCTCCCTTGCTGTTGGTGCTAACAATGACCTTCCTCTGAAGTTGTCCCTTCCACTTAGACACTGGGTCCAATTTTCCCTTGCTTGCTCAAGAACATTATTTTTGAGATTCTTTCCACTTTTTCCTGTGTGATTTCTCTCCTCCTAGAATGATACCTACCATCATGCCAATTTGCTGTAATTTCTCTGAGAAAGAGTTTTTTCTTCTGATATCTTGTACAACTTCAGTTACATTTCATTTCTCCATCATTCCTTAGATTAAAGCCCAATAGAGCAGTTTGTACTAACTACTCTTCTATAATTCTTCCCTTACTCTATAGGTAAACAACTGGCAAGGGCATTATTTGAAGACTGTGTTGCAGGTGGTAGGGAGGATTGACTTGTGAGTGGTGGGTAGAGTAATATGTTGTGATTGGTGGGTAAGATTGGGTTGTAGGAGATGGATATACAGAATTGAGTTTTATGTGGTGTGTTGATGCAAAAAGAGAGTGCTGACCTTTACACTATTCAGCATATAATTGGTCCTTTAATTCTACAGAACACAGGTTCTCCATGCTATTTACAAATTTGTCATGTTCTTGAGTTTTCATGAAATATTTTCTAACAGACTCATCTTGTAACAGAATGCAACTACATGGAAACAAGGACATAAACACTCACTCTTGAATTTTTATTTTAAAAAACCACAAATGCTGAGTCTCCCATCATCCGCTTTCTAGAATATTTGATTAGCAATGAAGCCATTTAGGTAAGACAGTGGTTAAGAGTCCATTTAACATTTGCAGAAACTTGATTCACTGTAGGAATTCAATGGAGATAGTGCTCTAACACAATTTTCCCTTTAGTGTGGGGAAAAAAATTGGGCAATTACCACTTGGAGATGATTTATAGAGAGAGCTAACAGAGGAATGCTGCCTGCTAGTTTTGCAATAGGATGACTGTCACAAGTACAAAATATCAGTTTCATACTCCTGGAATTTTGTTTGTTTATTTTCTTTTTTCCTGTTGGACTAGGCTGAAATTCTGGAAGAAATGAAAGAATAAATAATAAAATAAATAATAAAATGTTTCTATATTTAATTAAGAAAGACTCTAATTAGTCTTTCTAATTTTTTGTACATTTCATAAGAAGCATGGAAGCGCTTTTACAATTTTATTATTTCTATTTAGTGTTTGTGTGTGTGTGTGTGTGTGTGTGTGTGTGTGTGTTTGTGTGTGTTCATGTGTGTGCACATACCAGCGTCCATGAAGGTCAAGAGGTATGCATTGGATCTAATAGTGGTATAGAGCCACAGGCAGTTCTGAGTTGATTTACTTGGGTTCCAGGAACCTAACTCTGATCCTCTGGGAGAACAGTAAGTGCTCCTAACTGCTAAGCCATATCTCTAGCTCATGCATAAACAATGTTTTTCTTCAGCCTTTTGCAGGAAATTGATAAAAGTAAAAAGTATTTTCCATGATTTTAAGGCCTCACTGTTTTGAAGATGGTTATATTACTGGGATACTGTACCACAGATGAGACACAAAAGCGATGCAAAAATGGGAGATCTTTGAATTTTTTAAATATATGTAGCCATCCCACGTTAGGTCTTATCTTCTTCAATGATGAACAAGAGAATAATGGTCCTATACTGATATGTCAACATGATCACTCAATTTATAACTTCTTTTTAGGTTCCATTTACAGATTTACAAGTCCTCACATAGCACTTCATTAATATGCAGTCTGAATACTTTTTCAGTTACTTAATTTTTGATGAATAGTCCTTATGCAGAGAAGATAGTGCATGCTAACTTATTTGTAACTTGCTAATGCACTCTTCTGGGAAAAAATTAGCTGGTTTTGCAAGTACAACAATATTCTGGGGAAGTACTTCTAACACCACTGAGATTAGGCATTCCTTTTCACCAGGATGACCTGACCACTTAGGAAGAAGTGGCTAGCAGTAATAAGTCTGCCAGATGATTGCCATCATTCATTATGTTTTAGGATGGTTCATGTCCCTCAAGCCAAGTTGCTAGGGTGATGTATGACCTCTTACTTTAAGACTTCCTTTAATCTATGATGCTGAAAAGGTGAACTAAAATCTGAAGGACTGATTTTTATCCTTTTTATTTTTTTCTTTCATTTTTTTCAGTGAAAGCACAAGAAGTTGAGCAGAAAGATGCAAGAAAAGGCAAGAAAACTCTCATCAATAAATAGTGGATAATTTTTCTCCCAAACAGACAAAGGCTCCATGAAGAGCATGAAGTTTACATGAAAAACAACTGGTTTATGTGTGTTTCATTTATATTTTGAGATAAAAACTTTATTTTAAACCATTAAGTTTTTAAAATTGAAATGTTAGATATATTACCTTTTTTTTTCTCTGGTATACATTTCCAGAGTCTGTAGGCAATTCATTTTCCTCAGAGGAAAAGTACAAAAATGCAGTAAATGTGACTCAGTTGTATTTGTGAAATCTTTTTGTAGGATTAAAATCACTTGAAAGATAATAGTGAATGAACAAATAAATGTGGCTTTAATTTTAAAAAAGTATACAATTATAAAAGTCAAGTAAAAAGCAATGGAATATAAAACTTTAGTATCCTGTGTATGTGGTATGTGTGTGATATTATGTATGTGTGTCTGTACATATTGAAAACAATTCTTATTAAAATGCCTATATTTCACTAAGTAACAAGGGAAAGAAAAATCCAGACTCCAAGACAGATTTTCAGTTGACAATTTCTGCACACCCATTTGAACTTGGAAATTAATTGGAGAGAAGAAGAAGAAAGCTAATTTCATGGAAAGACAACTTTAGGAGTACTTTAAACTAAGACCAATAAATAATTTATCTCTGTTTTCAATAAAAGCTCTTTGGGAAGCCCTCCCCTGCCACCTCTGCCATCATGCAAGGCCTGACTGACATGCTCTGATATCAGTGCTTGCCTTGCCCTCCTTGATGATCACCTTCAGATCCAAACACCCAAAACAAGAGATGGCAACAAAGAGACTTTCCTGATGAAGTAAGTCATTGTGGAGTATTATCAAGAAAGATGATTAATTGGAGATGCAAGATGGTGACTATAAGCGTGGACACATTCTGATTGTCAGGAAGACCGACTGACTCACCACAGAGATATACTCTTACTGAATGGCAGTTTGAGAGGGGCAAGTCTTTCTGGGCTTGCCAAGCAAAGACAGCAGCAATAGAGAACTCTGTACTGGACAGATAGACACTGGAAGAACAGAGAGGCCAGACACGGGAGACAGAGCACTCCCTGACGCAGTGGAGGAACTGCATAGCAGATCTGATCAATTCAGGAAGCCAACTGGCAGCTTCAACTTTCAAACAGAGGCCCTCCTCAGTTTCCTGAGTCCACAGCTTCAATGCAGGCATTCTGACACCCAAAAGAGGACCAGTGGAGCCACTGCGGCAAGACTGAGGGCAATTCTCCCTGGCATTTGTAACATGGAAGCATCTGGCAGACTGGTAGCTGGGGGATCTAGCTAGGCGACTGAGCTTCCCTGAGCCCAAGCGTGCTATAGACACATTATGCGCTACATATTTGAACTCTCTGAATCCCCATTGGCTAGCTTCTTGGCTGGGTACTCAGGGTATAGCATCTAGTTCTCAGCCCAGAGCAGTAAAGCAGTTCTGGACCATTGCATGCAGCCCGAGTGAGTAGGCTGCACTGAATCACAGAGCTTCAGTCTGACAGGCACAGGTTGACCCTGAGATTCACCTGAGAGCAGCTTGGGAGGACCATAACTACGGTTCTGACACCCTAGCTACAAGAAAGCTGTTAGAAGCCTCGCCGACCCAGGAAGGCTGTTCTGGAACACAGCTCTCCTGGCAGGGAAAAGGCAGATGAGCTTCTCTTGAGCCCAAGTGGTGCAAATGCCTTGTGAACTCCTTGCCCATGCCCACTTTGGCAGGGCTCTCAGTCTACAGCATCTAGATCTCCATCAGGAGCAGTAAAGCAGTTCTGGATCATTGCATACTGCCCAGGCAAGTGGGCTGCACCAGATCACACAGGTTCTGACAGAGAGGCACAGGGTGATCCTGAGACCCTCCTGAGAGCAGCGTGGGAGGACCATAATCACAGTCCTGACACCCTAGCTACAGAGAAACTGTTAGTAGCCCAGCTGACCCAGGCAGGCTGCTCTGGAACACAGCACTCCTGGAAGGGAAAAGGCTGCTGAGCTTCCCCTGAGTCCAAGTGGTGTAAATGCCTTGTGAACTCAATATTGGAAATTCCCACCCATGCCCATTTTGGCAGGGCACTCATTCCACAGCCTCAATCTACAGCATCTAGATCTTCACCCAGAACAGTAAAGCAATTCTGGACCATTGTGTGCTGCCCAAGCGAGAGGGCTGCACTGGACCACAGAGTTTATGACTGAGAGGCACAGGTTGAAACTGGGATACCCCTGAGAGCAGCCTGGGAGAACCACAACAACAGTCGTGACGCCCTAACAGCAGGGAAATTAGAATCCCGGCAAGCTCAGGCAGACTGAATTGGAGCACAGTGATTCAGGCCTGGAAAAGGCAGCTGAGCTTCCCTGAATCCAAGCACTGTGGACAGGTTGTGGACTCCTCATCAGAACTCCCTGCTGGCACCTGCCTTGCCCCTCAGCTGAACATCCATGCTACAACATAGAAAGTTCCAACCCTGGAGCAGTGAATCAGCCCTGGATCATTGAACACTGCCTGGGTGACATGGGATATAAGAGCTTCTGGCTGTAAGGTGCACATTGAACCTAAGAGTCCCTGAGAGCAACTTGGGAGGTCCATTATCACCATCCTGATGCCTAAGCTGCAGGATAACTGCAGCTCTAGCCTACAGTTTGTGGCCTGTCACCCACCACCAACATCACTAAGACCAGCTGGATTCCAGGAACCTGCAGGTGGATCCCACCCCAACCTCTGCCCACTGGGAACCAGCCCCCAACACAAGGCCCTATCCAGCCTGTGGAGAGCTACAGGTCCCCAAGATTATATGGCCTCTATACCACAGCTCTTTCCTTGACACCAATCCCAGAAGGCACCAGGAATAAACAGATAAAGACCTGGGAAAGAACAAAACTGACAAAAGTCAGGGAAATATGACTTCAACAAAATTGAGCTATGCTAATACAACAAGCTCTGATCATCCCACCACAGATGAAACACATGAAAATGATGACAAATCTATATTTATGAAAATGATAGAGACCTTACAAGAAGAAAATAAATCCCTGAAAGAATTTAAAGAAATCACAATTCTACAAATGAAAGCAATGGAGATTTCAATTAGAGACTTCTGATCTAACTCAGTCAAACAAGAGTGGTAAAGAGACAAGGTTATGAAAGATTTGCTGCAGGAAAAGACAACGTAACTGGAACAGGAAATGTATAAAACAGCTCAAGACCTAAAATTAGAAATGGAAGCAAAAAAAAAAAAAAAAAACCACAAACAGAGTCAATCCTGGAGGTTTGTACAAAATCAAATTTAAACAATATCTATCCACAAATCCATCTCTATAGAAGATCCTAGAAGGAAAACTCCATCCCATAGAAGATAACTACACCCAACAAAACACATGAAACAAGAAGCTCCACTGCAGCTAAACCAAAAGAAACACACAAAACACAACCACTATCTACATAAAAAAATATCAGGAAATAGCAATCTATAATAACTACTATCTCTCAGCATCAATGGACTGAACTCTCCAATAAAAAGACACAGGCTTACAGAATGGATCCATAAACAAGACCCATCATTTTGTCGCATAAAAGAAACGCACCTCACTAGTGGACATAGACTCTATCTCAGAGTAAAGGGCTGGGAAAAGTTTCTCTAAGCAAATGGTCCCAGGAAGAAAGCTGGGGTAGCCATCCTAATATCCAGTGAAATAGACTTTCAACCGAAATTAATAAAAAAAGGTAGGAAAGGACATCACATACTCATCAAAGGAAAAATTCATCAAGATGACATCTCAATACTGAATACCTATGCCCCAAATAAAAGGCATTTGTAAATGAAGTTCTTCCAAAGCTTAAACCACACATCCATTCCCACACATTAATACTGGGAGACTTCAACACCCCACTCACACCAATGGACAGGTCATCGAGACAGAAACCAAACAGAGAAATAATGAGTCTAACAGAT
Organism: Lophiomys imhausi; assembly: GCA_907164525.1. Classification (NCBI taxonomy): domain Eukaryota; kingdom Metazoa; phylum Chordata; class Mammalia; order Rodentia; family Muridae; genus Lophiomys; species Lophiomys imhausi. The sequence continues at coordinate 5,195 of CAJQZJ010016888.1, read as the reverse complement.
ATTATGAACCAAATGGACCTAACAGATATCTACAGAACATTTCACTCAAACACAAAAAAATATACTTTCTTCTCAGCACCTCTCAGAACCTTCTCCAAAATCAATCATATAGTCAGACACAAAGCAAGTCTCAACAGATACAAGAGAATTGAAATAATCCCCTGTATCTTATCAGACCACTATGGATTAAAGCTGGACTTCAACAACAACAGAAATAACAAAAAGCCGGCACATTCATGGAAACTGAACAACTCTCTACTCAATGACACCTGGGTCGGGGAACAAATAAAGAAGGAAATCAAAGACTTCTTAAAATCCAACGAAAATGAAGGCACAACATACCCAAACCTATGGGACACAATGAAAGATGTGCTACAAGGAAAGTTCATAGCACTAAGTGCCTTCAAAAAGAAAATTGTGACAGCTCATATTAGCAATTTAACAGAAGAACTGGAAGTGCTAGAAAAAAAAAAAGAAGCAAACACACCCAAGAGGAGCAGAAGGCAGGAAATCATCAAACTCAGGGCTGAAATCAACAACTTAGAAACAAAAAGAACAGTACAAAGAATTGATGAAACCAAGAGTTGGTTCTTTAAAAAAAAATCAAGAAAATAGACAAACCCATAGCCAAACTAACTAAAAGGCAGAGGGAAAATATCCAAATCAACAAAACCAGAAAAGAAAAGGGAGAAATAACATCAAACATTGAGGAAATCCAAAGATTCTTTAGGTCTTACTTCAAAGATCTGTACTCCACAAAATTTGCAACCTTAAATAAAATGGATAATCTTCTTGATAGATTCCACCTACCAAAGTTAAATCAAGAACATGTAAACAAATTAAACAGTCCTATAACCCTTAAGGAAATAGAAGAAGTCATTAGAAGTCTTCCAAACCCAGGGCCACATGGTTTCAGCACAGGATTCTACCAGACCTTCTAAGAAGAGCTAATACAAATACTCTTCAAACTCTTCCACAAAATAGAAGCATAAGGAACACTGCCAAACTTATTCTCTGAAGCCACAGCTACCCTGATACCTAAACCATACAAATACCCAACAAAGAAATAGAATTTCAGACCAATTTCCCTCATGAACATAGACACAAAAATACTCAATAAAATACTGGCAAACTGAACCCAAGAACCCATCATAAGTATCATACACCATGATCAAGTAGACTTCATCCCAGGAATGCAGGAGTGGTTCAACATATGACAATACAGCAGCATAATCTACCATATAAACAAGCCAAAAGAAAGACACCACAAGATCATCTCATTAGATACAAGACAAAACAACCAGCATTTGACAAAATCCTGCACCCCTTCATGTTAAAAGTTCTAGAGAGATCTGTTGGAACACAAGGACCATACCTAAAACTAGTAAAGGCAATATACAGCAAGCCAGTAGCCATCATCAAATTAAATGGAGTGAAACTTAAAGAATTTCCTCTAAAATCAGGGACAAGGCAAGGATGCCCACTCTCCCCATATCTCTTCAACATAGTACTTTAAGTTCTAGCTAGAGCAATAACACAACTAAAGGAGATCAAGGAGATGCAAAATGGAAAGGAAGAAGTCAAAGTATCCCTCTTTAAAGATGATATGACAGTATACCTAAGTGACCCCAAAAATTCCACCAGAGAACTCCTATAGCTGATAACGCCTTAAGCAAGATGGCTGGATACAAAATTAATTCAAAAATTATTGGCCCTTCTTTATACAAAATATAAATGGTCTGAGAAAAAAATTAGAGAAACAACACCCTTCACAATAGTGGCAAACAATATAAAATACCTGGGGGTAACACTAACCAAGCAAGTGAAAGATCTGTATGACAAGAACGTCAAGTCCTTGAAGAAAGAACTTGAAGAGGACATCAGAAGATGAAAAGATTTCCCATGCTTTTCATGGATAGGTAGGATCAACATAATAAAAATGGCCATCTTACCAAAAGCAATATACAGATTCAATGCAATTCCTATCAAAATACCAACACATTTTTTACAGACCTTGAAAGAACAATTTTCAACTTCTTACAGAATAACAAAATCCCAGAATAGCTAAATCAAACCTGTACAATAAAAATTCATCTGGAGATATCACCATCCCTCATTTCAAACTATACTGCAGACCAATAGTAATAAAAACAGCCTGGCACTGGTATAGAAAAAGACCAGTTTATCAATAGAATTGAATCAAAGACCCAGAAATAAACACACACACCTATGGTCCCTGAATTTTTGGCAAAGAAGCCAAAACCATACAATGGAAAAAAAGGAAAGCATATTCAACAAATGGTGCTGGTCTAACTGGATGTTAACATGTAAAATAATGCAAATAGACTCATATTTAGCACCTTGCACAAAACTTAAGTCCAAGTGGATAAAAGACCTTAACATAAAGTCAGACACATTAAATCTAATAGAATATAAGTGGGGGAAAGCCTTGAACTCATTGGCACAGGTGACAACTTCCTGAACAGAACATCAATAGCTCAGACTCTAAGACTAACAATCAATAAATGGGACCTCTGTGAGGCAAAGGACACTGTCATTAGAACAAAATGGCAGCCTGCAGATTGGGAAAGTATCTTTACCAACCCCACATCCAACAGAGGACTAATATCCAAAATGTATAAAGAACTCAAGAAATTAAATGCCAAGAAACCAAATAATCCAATCGGAAAATGGGATACGGAGCTAAACTGAGAATTCATATAAGAGGACTCTCTAATGGCCGAGAAACACTTGAAGAAATGTTCAACATCCTTAATCAGCAGAAAAATGCAACTCAAGACAGCTCTGAAATTCCATCTCACACCTGTCATAATAGCTAAGATCAAAAACTCAAATGACAGCACATGCTGGCGAGGTTGTGGAGAAAGAGGAACACTCTTCCATTGTTTGTGGGAGTGCAAATTGTACAACCATTATGGAAGTCAGTCTGGTGATATCTTAGAAAACTTGGAATAGCTTTACCTCAAGACCCAGCCATACCACTCCTGGGAATATATCCAAACGATTCCTTACCAAACAACAAGGACACCTCTTTAACTATATTCGTAGCAGTTTTATTTGTAATAGTTAGAAATTGGAAACAACCCAGGTGTCCCTCAACTGACAAATGGATAAAAAATAAAAAAACTGTGGTACATTTACACAATGGAATACTACTCGGCCATCAGAATCAAGGAAGTCATGCAATTTGCAGTCAAATGGATAGATCTAGAAAAGTTCATCCTGAGTGAGCTAACTCAGACTCAGAAAGATGCACAAGGCATATATTCACTTATAACTGGATTTTAGGCATATAGTACAGGATAACTATCCTACAACAAACAGAGTGAAAGGAACAGGAACATAAACTTTGTTACCTGTTGGTGGAGCACTTTTCCCTAGTGGAACTTCCATGTAGGCCCCTGGTGCAAGAGTAAGCTCTTAGCATTCATATGACTGCTGAACTGAGGCACCCCACACAAGAGGAGTAGGATAGGTGGGAGAAGGGGGGAGAGGGTGGGACCAGAAAGGGTAGACTGATGGGACTGTGATGGAGATGTAACTTGAAGTAGTAAATAAATATAAAAAGTAAAAAGAAAGATGATTAAGTAAGAAGACACAAAGAAACCCAGGAGAGAGATGTTTCTAATCCCCACACTGTTGACAATGGTGTCACTTTTCTTTCCCTTTCTGGTTACTCAATCCAGGGCCTCAATTATGTGAGACAAGCTCTCTGCCACTGAGCTTCACCACAAGTCCCACCATTTATAAATTAAACGTTATGGATAGTACCAGAAAATTATTTTATCTCAATGAATTTTAACTTAGGTATGAGTTGAGTGATACCATACAACTCAGGTTTTATAATGAGTGGTATTCACAGAGGCATAGTGAAGAAAGCCAGTGGTAATTGGAAAAAAATTAACATTTGCTAACTTTTGTGTGAGGTCTTTAAGGAACATTAATATGATGACCTTTTGATTCATAATATCTGTGGATTTAACTTGGTGGTAGAACAAAAACTTGAACAAAACCCTGACTCCCTAACATGTCACTCCCACAAAAAGAAACAAGTTATAACAAGAAATATTTTTCAAAACCCATTTTTGTCTTTACTCTGAGAACACATAAATAAACATATAAATATTATACATACACATGTTCACACACACATGTAAGGGGAATTAGATTAATATAAATTAGATCTAGTGAATATCTACAGGCTTCTGATACAGCCTCTTAAAAGGGGCAATGAAGATCAGCCTGGCATCTGGGGGCACTTGGAATGGCAACATATGGACTAAAAACAAAGTTTATGGTTTGGCATTGTGTACAGCTGCTAATAGCCTTATGAAGTGAGTGTAGCCAAGATTAGCCTGAAACTATGAGAAATCCTATTTAAGAACGGTGTGGATGGATCCCGAGAGTTCCCACATTTGAGAAGAAGGTCTCAGTAACACAGCAAAAGGCCAAGGACTAAACACTGTGGCACAACTTTTGCCTAGAAGGGTTCAACCAGTTCAAACAGTGGCCTGAATACAACTGTGTCCAGCCCCAAAGACGGAGGCAGAGCAGCTGAGTGGCTAATACAAACTGATGAAGTTGGCTTATGGACAGCTGAGGCATTCCAGAGAGAAGAAAGCCTCAAGCCTCATTTAAAGAGAAGCTGCCATAGCCAATTTACCCTAAAGGACCTATGTCTTAGGTGTTCCTGAAGAAAGACTGTTGATCAAGTACCATTAAGGATCTACTCCTGAGGTATTCCTGACAACTGAGGACCTGCCCCAGAGACTGTATCCTTCTAAAAGTTTAGGATTAGTTGTTAGATAATAGTTTTTATAGTTACTGATAGGGCTATTTGTTATATAATAAGGGGTTATAGTCATTCTTAGAGCTAGTCGTTAGGTAATAAGTATATTTGTTATAAGTGCCTATAGTTATTAATAAATGTATTTGCTAATTAAAAGTTTCATCTTCACGCACATGCACATATGAGTACTTATATCATTATTGCAGGAGCCACTGAAGATAATAAAAATTTATGGATGCTGAAGTGCCCACATGAAATGTCATAGTTTTGCATATAAGAGGTATGCAAGTGTTCCTCTATTGAGCTATATCCCCAGACCATAATTACAATTTTAATCACAAGATATATTAAACTAAATTCCATGGACTTCTCATATATCACTATG
>CAJQZJ010016887.1:0-10505 GCA_907164525.1 Lophiomys imhausi | reverse complement strand
TTTATCTGATCTTGATTTAGCTTCGGTAGGTGGAATCTATCAAGAAAATTGTCCATTTCACTTAAGTTTTCAAATTTGGTGGAGTGTAGATTTTTAAAGTAGGATCTAAATATTCTCTGGATTTCCTCAATGTCTGTTGTTATTTCTCCCTTTTCATTTCCGATTTTGTTGATTTGTGTTTTCTCCCTCTGTCTTTTAGTTAATTTGGCTAAGGGTCTCTCTATTTTGTTGATTTTCTCGAAGAACCAACTCTTGGTTTTATTGATTCTTTGTATAGTTCTTTTTGATTCTAAGTTTTTGATTTCAGCCATAAGTTTGATGATCTCCTGCCTTCTGCTCCTCTTGGGAGTGTTTGCTTCTAGTAAAGAGTTGTTCAATTTCCATATGAGTGTAGACTTTTTGTTGATTCTTTTGCTATTGAAGTCCAGCTTTATTCCATGTGGTGTGATAAGATACAAGGGGTTATTTCAATTTTCTTGTGTCTGTTGAGGTTATCTTTGTGTCCAACTATATGGACGATTTTGGAGAAGGTTCCGTGAGGTGCTGAGAAGAATGTGTATTCTTTTGTGTTTGAGTGAAATGTTCTGTAGATATCTGTTATGTCCATTTGGTTCATGATCTCTGTTAGACTCATTATTTCTCTGTTTGGCTTCTGTCTTGATGATCTGTCCATAGTTGTAAGTGGGGTGTTGAAGTCTCCCACTGTTAAAGTTTTTGGATTGATGTACGATTTAAGTTTTAGAAGCGTTTTTTTTTTTTTTAATAAATGAAGATGCCTTTGTATCTGGGGCATAGATGTTCAATATTGAGATGTCCTCTTGGTGGATATTTCCTTTAATGAGTATGTAATACCCTTCTCTGTCTTTTTTTATTAACTTCAATTGGAAGTCTGTTTTGTTTGATATTATGGTGGCTACTCCAGCTTGTTTCCTGGGTCCATTTGCTTGGAAAACCTTTTCCCAGCCCTTTACTCTGAGATAGTGTTTATCTTCAGTAGTGAGATGTGTTTCTTGTATACAGTAAAAAGATGGGTCTTGTTTACGGATCCAGTGTGTAAGTCTTTGTTTTTTTATTGGTGAGTTGAGTCCATTGATGTTGATGGATATTAGTGATCAGGGGTTGTTATTTCCCATTATTTTGGTATAGCTGGCTGTCTTGTGTTTCTTTTTGTTTAGGTGCTGTTTCTATTTCCTCTGTTTTCTTGGGTGTAGTTATCTTCTCTTTGTTGGAATTTTCCTTCTAGAATCTTTTGTAGGGCTGGTTTTGTGAGGAGATATTGTTTGAATTTGATTTTGTCATGGAATACCTTGTTTTCTCCTCCTATGTTGATAGAGAGTTTTGCTGGGTATAGTAGTCTGGCTGTGCACCTCTGTTCTCTCAGGGCTTGTAGGACATCCATCCAGGCCCTTCTAGCTTTTAAAGTTTCTGAGGAGAAGTCAGGTGTGATTCTGATGGATCTGCCATTATATGTGACTTGGCCTTTTCTCTTGCAGCTTTTACTATCCTTTCTTTGTTCTCTACATTTGGAGTTTCTATTATTATGTGGCGAGAGGAGTTTCTTTTCTGGTCTAATCTGTTTGGTGTTCTGTAAGCCTCTTGGATTTTTAGTGGCATCTCTTTGTTTAGGTTTGGAAAGTTTTCTTCTATGATTTTGTTGAAGATATTTCCTGGACCATGGAGTCGGGAGTCTTCTCTTTCCTCTATGCCTATAAATCTTAGGTTCCATCTTTTCATTGAGTCCTTGATTTCTTGGATGTTGCGGGTGAGAGATTTTTTAGCTTTCTCATTTTCTTTGGATGTTGTACTGATTTCTTCCATCGAATCTTCCATGCCTGAGATCCTGTCTTCCATCTCTTGCATCCTATTTTTCATACTCACATCCGTAGTTCCTGTTCTCTGGATTCTCCATTTCCTCTTTTAACTCTGACTGTGTTTTGTTTATTGTTTCCATTTCTATTTTCATATTTTGAATGGTAGTGTTCGTTTTGTACATTTCCTTCTCCCGTTTGCTTGTTTTTGTCTGGAGATCTTTCAATGATTTGTCTTTTTGCTGTTCAAGCTCGGTCACCTTGGCTTGGAGTTCTTTAATGGTATTGTTCATTGTTTTAGCTTGTAAAATTGTGGCTTCTTTGAATTCCTTCATAGTTTTAAGTTTTTCTTGAAGGAACTTTATCACTTTCCATACTCTATAATTATCATCGTTTTCATGTGTTTCAGTTGTGGTGAGGTGGTTCGGGCTGGACGGAATAGTGTTGCTTTCTTTTGTTGGAGACATTTCGCTCTGTTTGTTTGTTTGTTTGTTTGTTTTTTTTTGGTCTGGGGCCTCTGGCCATGTGGAATTTTTTTTGCTGTCTTCTGGACTTGGGTCCAAAGGGGGCATTGTGGTGTAGGATTCGAGTTGCCTTACTCTACCCCTATAAGGTGAGTCATTCAGTCCTGCCTCCCAGGTGGAGACCTAATTAATTCAGGTGGCAGAGCTGTGTACAAGTAAGCTCTTGATCCCCGCCGGAAGGGCCCATGCTAGTACATAGGACTGATATACAACAGTTTCAAATATCTCACAGTTTGCCCAGGGTTGGTTCCTGTAGTGGGTAAATCTGCAGTTCAGCTTCAGTAGCCTTGAGGCTCCCGTGGCTTGGAAACAGGCCAGTGATGTCACAGACTGCAATCTGTGGTCTGAAGGCACTTTGCAGCAGATCTCCAGATCACTTCCAAGGGTCGCAACCTTTCTCTAAATAATTGGATCGTCTGTGTGAGACCTTGGAATGCCCAGCAGGGTGGCGATTATCTCTGTGTGGTTTCTGAATCTACCAGCTGGGTATTAGGTTGGAGTTTACTGGGGGTCTCTCCTTTTGGGGGATGGGTGATCCCGATTCCCAGGTCCAGAGGCTTCCTAGCGTGTCCGAGAGTTGAAAGGGGCGTCCTGCCCAGGGATCTTCCATGGTCCCTGTGTAGCTGGGTCAGATTTAGAAGGGGTTGTGCCCTTTGTACAGCATCCTGGAACACTTGCTGCCTTGTGACTGTTGACCCCAAAATCAAAATACGTCTGTGCCGGCCACCGCCATCTTGGATCCCCCTCTACTTTATTTTTTAGTAAGTTTTTTTTAATGTTTATTTAACACTTCAGGTTACATCTCCATCACCGTACATTCTTTCCACCCCTCCAAATCTTTTCCTCCCACTCTCTATCACCTAACACTTTCATCCCACTCCTCAGGAGTGGAGTGTCCCTATATATCAGACTCCCACCCCAGTTCAGCAGTCATACAAGGGCCAAGAGCCTCCTTATACACTGGGGGCCTACAAGGCAACACCACTAGGGCAAAGTATCTCATTGACAGGTAACAAAGTCTATTTTCCTGTTCCCCTTGGTGCGTTGGTTGTAGGACAGTTATCCTGTACTATATGGCTAATATCTGATTATAAGTGAATAGATGTCATGTGTATCCTTCTGGGTCTGGGTTAGCTCACTTAGGATGAGCTTCTCTAGTTCCATCCATTTGGCTGTAAATGCATGACTTCACTGGTTTTGATGGCTGAGTAGTATTGCATTGTGTAGCTGTACCATAGTTTTTAAATCCATTCTTCAGTTGAGGGACATCTGGGTTGTTTCCAGTTTCTAGCTATTACAAAAAGGCTGCTATGAACATAAATGTGGAAACATCCTAGTGGTTTGGTTAGGAATCATTTGGATGTATGCCCAGAAGTGGTATGACTGGGTCTGGAGGTACAGCTATTCCAAGTTTTCTAAAATATTGCCAGACTGATTTCCATAGTGGTTGTGCAAGTTTGCACTCCGACCAGCAATGGAGGAGTGTTCCCCTTACTCCACAACCTCACCAGCATATGCTGTCATTTGAGTTTTTGATCTTAGCCATTCTGGCAAGTGTGAGATGGACTCTGAGTTGTCTTGGGTTGAATTTCTTTGACTATTAAGGATGCTGATCTTCAAGTGTCTCTCAGCCATTAGGGATTCCTCCTTTGTGAATTCTCTATTTAGCTCTGCTCCCCATATTTTGGTTGGATTATATTTTATATTTTTATTTCTTCAAGTTACATCTCAGTCACAATCCCTTCCCTACTCCCCCCTCCTGTCCCACCCTTCCACCCTCTTCTCCCCTACAGCTCCCCCTTTCAGTCCAACAAATGGTTCCTTCTCTTAAAACAGTAATATTATACAAAACAACAGAAATAAATATGCCACATTTATGAGAGTTAAATGGCTTAGCATACATTCCCAATGTCCAGTCCATATGTATTTGGTCCCTGACTTTAACATTCTACTATCTAACCATCTCCATGAGTTTAAAGTTCTATATCTGACTCAGCTTTCATACTAACTTGCATCACAATTTTAAAAACATCTTCTTAGATCCAGAACACCCTCTTGATTCCTAAACAACTCAAAATTTAACTATGAGACTCTAGCTATCTATTCTTCAACAACCTCAGAGACCTGAGAGGGATAAATATATCTGATTATATAGGAAGTGCAGGGCCTGCCTCTTCCAAAACTAAGAAATGGCATATCAGTGGCTGCCTGGACAGTTCCCGTTTTCTTTCCATACGTTACAGCATAAATCTTCAGCCTTTTGGTCCCGTTCCTCTGACAGACATTGATTGTAGAGCAGGAATTATGAAGGACTTACCTACCCTGTCTTTGCAGAGCTAGGCTGTCGGCTTATCTGCTACCAAGTTTTGTCCTTTTTGGACAGCAGTCTGTCTAAAGTTGAAGCAAGGGGTTTTTCATGCCAAGGGATAGGCTTGCCACTAATTCAACCATCTCACACGGGAGATTCTTCGATCTTCATCATCTACTTGGAGTAGAATACGGAGTGCTGTCAGGAGCTGACATGTCTCAATATCAAAAAAATCTTAATTTAAGAAAATATCTTTGAATGCCATATTCTGCAGATCTCTTGGGGTTTTTGAAGATGCCCTATCTATCTCTTGTATTTAGATAAGCAAATGTTGCTTGTCTCTTTACAACTTGATTTCTGAGTAGATTAAAGAATATCTGTGATAGACTGTCATAGTAGCTAACAAAATGACAACCTTGCATAACTAGGAGTTTGTATTTCTTAACTGTTCTAAATGGTTTAAGACGGTTGTTATCAAAAGGCCAGTGCTTCACATTTCATTTTTAAGCATTTCTAGGTACAATACCTTTAAGAAGCATTACGTTTAATTTTGTATCAATATACAAAGATCAATACCAATGTGGCCAAATATACTCTTACTTTTGTATCAATATACAAAGATCAATGCCTATGTAGCCCAATACAATCTTAATATTGCATTCAATATAAAAGGGTCAATACAATTGTGGGCAAATATGATCTTAATTTTGCATCAATGTACAAAGATCAATACTGATATAGTCCAATACAATCTTAATTTTGCACAATATACAATGACCAATACCACTTTAGCCAAATATAATACTAATTTTTTATCAATATACAAAGGTTTAAGGGCATATTCAATAATTTGTCCCTTCTTCTTGGTCCTTCCCATACTATTTCTATGTCCCATTTTTCTCAAGTCTGTGCATTCCTACATAGGAGAGAAAGAAGGATACAGAAAAGAAAAAGAAGGAAGTCCCTGGGTCTAACCTCCAAAACCCATTTAACAAGACCATTTAACAGCATGTAGTCTCTTCCCCTAAATAACAAAATTTTCTCTTATCCATCAAATAACCAAAAAAAGGGGGGGGGATAGACACCCTCCCCACCCTCTGGGCAATGGACGTCGCTCTCTTAAAATGACTTCCTGCTGATTTGGGTTGTAGTAAATCTGTTTGGAGCTCAAACCAGAATGGAAAAATGGTTAAAAATGTTAATACAGTACTTTTATGTTCAGTCCTATTGTGCTCAGCTGTTTAGATGTCCTAAGAAGTTTGTAGACAGAAGCTGATCTTCAGGTCTTTACTGAAGTTCTGGCTGGGCAGTCTGTGTAGCTGAATGATTTTAGCGATTTTGAGTTGTTGTGGTTGTAGACTTTTGATGAAAACAGCTATTGAGGAAGTCTGCAAGGCTGGATCATCTGGACCACTCGTCTTCTTTGGTGTCTGATCTGTTTTCTGTTGAGGTTTCCATTGTCCAGTTGTCCCTGGATTCCTTGAATGGATGATTTAAATCTCCTGGAAAGATAAGAACAGAACCCTGCCCTAATCCTAACTCTGGTCAGCCTGATACAAAACAGTCTCTAAATAGAGAAAAACTTTGATCCAGGAGTGGTGGAGCACATCTTTAATCCCTTCAGATGGGAACCACAGGTCTTTGATCCCAATACTTAGAATGCAGAGACAGACACATAGGATTTGGAAGGACTTAAGTTTAAAAGCTACTTACAAAAGGCCTACTCGATACAAACAAATTGTCCTTTGAGATCTCAAAATATATACACTAAAGGCTTGTTTAGCTCCAAAATAACAAAATAATTTCTTCTTTAACCCATATTGAAAGATAATACTTTATATATTGTCATAAAACCAAATTTGCTTCAGGAGAAATATTATCTGATCCTCACCCAAAAATAAATGGTTGGATTATTGTATTTCTTGCCTTTTAATTTCTTGAGTCCTTTGTAAATTTTAAATATTAGCCCTTTGTCAGAGGTGGGGTTGGTCAAGATTTTTTCCAATCTGTAGGCTGCCATTTTGTTTGAATGACAGTGTCTTTTGCCTTACAGAAGCTTTTTCACTTTCATGAGGTCCCATTTATTGATTGTTGTTCTTAGAGCCTGAGCTACTGGTGTTCTGTTCAGGAAGTTGTCACCTATGATTTTGAGGGTTTTCACATTTTCTCTTCTAATAAATTTAGTGTGTTGGTCTTTATGTTGAGGTCTTTGATCTACTTGAACTGAAGTTTTGTGCAATGGGATAAGTATGGGTCTAATTTCATTCTTTTACATGTCAACATCCAGTTAGACCAGCACCACTTGTTGAAGATGCTGTTCTTTTTCAACTGTAAAGTTTTGTTTGTTTTGTTTTGTTTTTTTGTCAAAAATTAAGTGACCATAGGTGTGTGGGTTCATTCCTGGGTCTTCAATTTAATTCAATTTATCCACTGGTCTGTTTCTGTACCAGTACCATGCTGTTTTTATTACGATTGCTCTGTAATACAGCTTGAAATCTGGGATGGTGATGCTTCCTGATGTTTTTTCATTGTACAGAATTGATTTAGTTATTCTGAGTTTTTGTTATTCCATATGAAGTTGAGAATTACTTTTTCCTGGTCTATAAAGAATTGTGGTGGTATTTTGATAGGAATTGAATTAAATCTGTATATCTCTTGGCAAATTAGAAATGAAGAAGTCAAATTATCCCTACTTGCGGATGATATGATATTATGTATGAACAACCCCAAAAAGTCCATAAGAGAACTCTTACAGCTGATAAACACCTTCAGCAAGGTGGCTGGATACAAAATTAATTCAAAAAATCAGAAGCCATTCTTTGTAAAACAAATAAATGGGCTGAGAAAGAAATTAGGGAAGCAACACCCTTCACAATAGCCACAAACAATATAAAATAACTGGGAGTACCTCTAACCAAGCAAGTGAAAGACCTGTATGACAAGATCTTCAAGTTCTTGAAGAAAGAAATTGAAGAGGCCATCAGAGGATGCAAAGATCTCCCATTCCCATGGATAGGTAAGAGTAATATAATAAAAATGACGATCCTGCCAATACATAGAATTTATTAATTCTATGTCCAGCTCTGTTGTGTTTCCTGAAGCTCCTGTTCCCCTGTATTTCTAATTTTGAACTATAACTATAACTTTTTCATGAGATGTACATTAGTTTTATGTCAGTTATTGTGTGGCATCCACTGATGTTCTTCTTGTAAATTATTGCTTTGCCTATTGCTGGGGCTTCTGCATTTCTACATAAAGTATTGAAAAAAATTTTTTTCTGTTTGGTGATTTTTTTCACTCTTCACTCTGCCTTTATTGTAGCATTCTCCATTTTATTTTGTAATGTTTACATAGGGTTTTATTGAGAAGTTTAAAAATTTTTTTGAAGATATTTATCTCTTTCTACAGCCTCTTGTTGATATCAAATTTCAGGTTCATTCATTTTTGTTTTACTCTGTGCCCCCCAAATACCTCACAGTGTGAGGTCTGTCCTGGAGCATAGTCTTCCTGTCAGGGCTCACACTTTCTTGTTCACTTTTGTTATTCTTTCGTACATTACATCCCTACCACAGTTTCTCTCCTTCCTTCCTCCCTGTCTGTATCCTTAATATCCCCTTTATCCCATATTAACTCCTATGTTTCCCTTCAAACAAACAAGCAAAACAAAAGATAACAAAACTTAAAGCAAGGTATAGGAGGTTAGACTCAGAGATTTCTTTTTCTTTTCTCTATCCTTCTTTCTGTCTTATATAGAGGGAGAAGACTTGAAAATAGAAAAGGGGAAATATGGGTATATGATGTAGAAATGATAATATATGAGGGTAGATTATTGACTGTTCTCTACAATTTAGAGCTATTGCTATTCTCAAAATAAGGTTATCTTTTGATACACTGGTAGAGAATTTTATATATTGACACAGATTGAATGTTATTTTGACACAGATTTCAAATTTTATATAAGGTATTGTATGTATACAACTCATTTTAAAAGTACAGTTTTACTACTAATGCTTTAGGGACTGCTATTGCAATCTACTTAAGGGACTGAGTAATACAGATTGATGGCTGGCCAGGCCAGTCAAGCTCCTGGTCATGTCAAATACTACTCTTAATTTATCACAAAAATATGCTTCCTAAGATAAAGAGATTATCAATGGTTACAAATATACAGTTTGCCTATGCAGACATAATATAGATATAGATGATAGATAGATAAATAGATGTCTTCAAAACCAACAGAAGTGTACAGTAAATGACATTTAAAAAGAGGGAAACCATGCCTTGTATGGAAACCTTGCCCAGTACTCAATGCTTGTGAAGTCATGAATATTGAATATAGAATAAACCTACTAAACTAATACCTAACTGAAAACTATATCTTTGTCTTTATATCCATATGTAAGTGTATTTCTCACTCCTCATCAAGGATTCTCTTTTTGAAACAGATGGAGACTATTAAAGAATACCATAATCAATCAACATGTAGAATTACAGAATCAGGTCCCGATGGATACATCTCTAAAACAATCCTGAATTTAAGGCTACAGAGCCACCAAGGAACAAGGGACAGATATTGTATGAGCTAATATCAGGGAGCTTGATGTAAGTTTATGTCATATAGATCTATACCCATAAAGTCTTACCAACAGAATTGTCTCAGCATGAGCTGAAGAAGGACAACAAAATTAGATATGCCAATGTGAATGTGGGAAAGAACAGGGTTCACAAAACTACACAAAGAACTACAGGCAAGTAAAGAATATTAATATGGGAGAAATACAATTCCCTAGGGAATAAAATACAAATTGCTTATCCAAGCCAAATAGGCTTTAAATATATATATATGAGTAGCATTATACAGATTGAGCAGTTTATACTGAGGAAAGTGTACTAGTATGTATGTATGTATGTATGTATGTATGTATGTATGTATGTATGTATGTAAAAGCAATTAATAGAAAAAAGTGACCATAAAATTGAAAAAAGAAGAAACGAAAGCAGGTATAAAGGAATTTTAGAAGGAAGAAAGAAAGAAATGGTGTAATTACATTATAATTACAAAGAAAAAGAAGAAAAATATAAGAAATATTAGATTTGATGCACTAAATATATCAATCTAGCTTAAGTTTTCTAAATACGGATATCTAATTATCTGGTAATCATTTAAGGGAATGCATTTTCAGTTCAGATACCTAACACTTTTACAAAAACCAACTGGCTGTAGATCTCTTCTGTTGGATTGTTCTGTACATTTTCCTGTAAATAGTAAAATATTTTTTATATTTGATGACTATTGCATTAATGGTAGATAATATAATGCTTCTAGTATTGTGTGTTTTGTAATAAATATTCTGGAACATTTATATTTTTGGGTCAGTATAACTTATAATATTTTCCTTCTGTGAGGAATATTATTAGTTTGATTGAGAGTTAATGAAATTTACAGATAACTTTGATAATATGTTTTATATATAGATTATTCTAATCTATAAAATTATATCTTGTGTATATATCCACTGTAATTTTTAATCAATCTTTTTCTATTTCCAGTGTGCTAATATTTGCCTTGGATGGTTCTATTTATTTCTATGCACTTTTTTTTTAGATAATACAAGTGGAATGCTGTTTTATTTCTCTTTTGAATAGTTCTGTTTCCACGAATCAACATCACCAATTTTGATGTGTTGATTTCTTTCTCCCTTAACTTTTATGATTTTGTGTATTACTTCTAATAGGTTTTATGGTGTAATCTTGAGTTTCTTTTAGATCCTAGATTGAAAACTTGTACTTTTTCCTATTCAGGTTTATGTCAGTCAGTAGTTGTCTTATAACCAGTAACCTTTAGTAACTTGAGGCATGTTCTTT